>BMAC01000065.1:686262-719693 GCA_014905375.1 Phtheirospermum japonicum
AGAGAATGCAGAAGAGGAAATACAACTTAAATCCGACCACATGAATTGATCGGCAAAGCCCATCTTCGGACATAACTAATTTAAGTCCCTCCTACTTCCACCCTATCATAGGCATGCCGTAAAAAAGTGGGATTTAACGGCGGTTCTGGAAGACATTTAACGGCGGTTTTGGAACCGCCGTAGAATGCAGCATTTTTACGGCGGTTTTTAGAAATACCTTCTAGAAAGTCTGTTTTCCAGAACGAATATTTTACGTCGGTTTTTGAGAACTACCTTCTAGAAAGTAGTAAAAAATTTAAAAAAAAAATGAAATGAAAGCAGGTGCACCAAAATTGCCAATAATGAATATTTTGAATATATTGATTATTTCAAATAAATAAATTAAGAATTAATACTCCAATATAATTAATAATTTCCATCAATAGCATCCATGAACAGTTCAACACTAAAAAACAAGACTAAAAACAAGAGACTAAAAAATAAAATGAAACATCTTCGCATTTCTAACTAAAGCGAACGCCACATCGAGACCTCGTACGAGCTAACTGTTGACCCCGGGACCAGAATCGAGGCTTATAAGGTCTGTTCGGAGAAAATGAGTCGCAATAAAATCCATTACATGTATTTATCTGTTGCAATGTTCAAAAGTGAGCTTAGAATTCATCATAGTCGAGCATACTTGATAAATAATAAATAATAATAATAAAAAAACTGCATAGATAAATAAAGAAAATACAAAATCTGATGAATAAACCGTTCCAAGGTTGTCATGGAGCCTATAAAGATATCAAAAGAATGTGTAACCAATTACATTAACAGAGACACAATCAAAATAAAGATGGATTATCAACAATATAGAACACTACAACACATGGATACATAACAAATATGATTTATATACTTTTCACAGAAACACAACAAAAACAACAACCCTGTAGCCCCATCAACACAATTATCATAGGCTAGATAATTTAGAAAAAAAAAAAACAATGTACCTTAGTGATGGGCTTCCTCTTCTTGTCAAGTTCGGGCCCTCCCCCTGAATATTTTTGGACCTCCTAGATGCCTCAGAGGTTCTTGGATTCGTCACGAGCATCAAACTCCTTCGTCGCTGCTAATGCTTTCACGACTGGGTCCCGCAGTTCAGATATGAGCCCACCACCAATCCGATACTCTTCTTCATCCCCGATCAAGAACAGTCGTTGATCAGGCCCACTTGCCATGGGCACATCCACGGCCAATAATTTCATATCGTACTGCAGAAAAATTGATGGGAATTAATGAATGGCCAATATTTATATAATATTAAACTTTTAATATATACTGTATGACTATATTTTTGCTCACCGAGCTATAAAAAAAAATTATCAAAGTATCATTTAATTAAAAAAAGGTACCAAAAAAACTAAAAAGCTCGGTGATATCCAAACCGATTAAATTTCAGTTTGATTTGTGATTTTTGGTCGACAGAAGTTTCGTACTGTGAAAATATTTTTACAGCTGTACTAACTTCAAGTTAAACGAACATTGGATCGACCCATAATAATCCACAATCCTATAACCTAGAAGTGCAAGCACTACTAATCATTTTCCCAAAAGTACATAACAAACTATTCTAATTGCTGAAATCCACCAATAACTCGAAATATTATCATTCACACAAAAATTACAGCAACGGGGGGAAAAGGTGGAAAATTTCCATACAAGTAAGAAAATCAGAAATTGGAGGCATAGAAAAAAACCTGGCCTTTCTTCTTTTTGACCTCGACGCTGACTAAACCTTTCCTTTCTGAACCACTTATAGGGAAAATGAGAAAGCATCGTTTGCTTCTTAACCTCGGATCAAAATTCTTTAGACTGACACCTCCACCCGACATCACATAGGCTCTCAAATTCTGTTCCAGTGAGTGGGGCACCCATAACCTCAAGAATCCCAGCCGATGTGTTTAGCTTCCTCATTGCCATTCTGTAAACTTTATCTGGGTTGATCGTCAGTTTCGACCGATAGTACAAGCCCTTGAACAAAAGTCATATTATGATCATTATTTATGATTGCTTGAAAAATAAAATCAAAGCATGAAAGAGTGGATAGTTCAAGTGTACTTTTTCTGAGGCTAATTATTACGATAAATACCCTTGAGGTTTGTTAAAATTACCAAATATTCCCTCGAAATTGTTTCTATTTACAAATTGCACCATCACTAGAAGAATATCTCTTACGAAAATGCAAACCTCAAGGGAGGTAAATTCTGAAAGATCAATGGCTTTTTTCTGTAATTAGGTCAAACCTTAATGGTAATTTTTGTAATTATCTCTTTTTTATGCAGAAAGGAAAAGGGAACGGACAGGTACATCATCAATTTCATGTATGCAACAGTCCAGCAAAGTTTTTTTCATACCATAGCAATAATAGCAAATCAATGAATAGAACAGGATCTTAATTTCAAAAAATATCCTTGAAGTTTAGTCTAATTTCAAAAGCACCCCAGCTATCTTTCAAAATTACAAATACTCCGTTGATACCGTTTCTACAAACTGCATTCCTCACTAGGATTGTATTTGTTAAGAATATGCAAACCTTAGTTGGAGTTTTTTTTTTTAATTAGGTGAAAACTCTAGGGTAGTTTTTGTAATTATCCCTTAATTATACACGCTCATGGCTCCGAAAAATATGATCAACGTTGCCATAACGATATTTCAAATGCATCATTTCTTACAGGCAAAATATCATCCAATCCCAAGTCACCATTCAATCAAGATCATATATAACGTCACAAATGCTTAATAAAAAAAGCCACACAATGCAAAATAATCACCTAACAGCTTATTGAGACATCAGTTTAAAACCCATTATAAATCACTTACTAATAATCAATCAAATCAATTCCTCAACCAAGAAAACCAATAATCCTTACATAAACACATAAAAAAGAACCGTAACACATTTTTAAAAAATTAATCTACAAAATACTCACAGTAAACGCAACGATCGCCGACGAAAGGGCAAGAAACCCATACTTGGCCATGCCCTCAGAAAACCCAATAAAAGTATTTGCGACACCAAACAAGACCCTCCAAAGCAAAATGCAGACCACAACACCACCACTACCCAACACCACCAGATAATTCCTCTTCCAGAAAGCTTCAATCTGCATCCCAACTGCCTCCTTATACCGCGAAAACGTGTGCTTAACAGCCATGGCAGGTTTTTTCACCGCGTTCTTCGCGAAATTCTTGGAACCCATCTCGTAATTCTTGAATGAAAAATACCTAAACCCCAGAAAGTTCCTACCCGGCGAGAATTTGGCATGTGGGTTTTTTAATTTTCCCGAAAACCGCCGTAAAAAAGTATTTAACGGCGGTTTTTCCAGAACTACCGTGGATGAGGCGCCTTTGTATCTACTTTCTAGCATTTATGCACAAAATGTTTATTTTTTTCCTTTATCTTGAGAGCCCAAGTTCTTTTGCAGATTTTGTAAATCTTATGGCTCTCACTGCTCTTTGGCTTTTATCAGAGCTGCATCCTGGGCCCCAAAGAGTGAATCAATCAAATCCTCACTCCAATTTTCCCCATCATCAGAAATTAACTCCTCGACCCTCACCAAACTAGGAGAGGATGGTTTAGGAGTAGAGGGTTTAAAATGGACAACACCTGGTATCCAGGGAGAATGCCAAATGTAAATGGATCTCCCATTCACCACAGAGAGACAGTAAACCTTGCCTGACTCACAGAAACTTCACAAAAAAAGATAGACTCATCAGCAAAAAGAATATGGGAAATAACTGGCCCATTTCTCAAATCCTAAGTCCCTGGAAAATTTTCCCCAAAACATCCTTCCTAATGAAACCAGAGAACATTTCAGAGATGATAAAAAAGGATATAGGGAAAGAGGATCCCCCTATCTCAGACCTCTAGTAGGAATGATATAACACACTCACATTTACATTAATAAGAAAAGAGAATGCAGAAGAGGAAATACAACTTAAATCCGACCACATGAATTGATCGGCAAAGCCCATCTTCGACATAACTAATTTAAGTCCCTCCTACTCCACCCTATCATAGGCCTTGGCCATATCTAACTTAATAGCCATATACACCTTCTTCCCAAACCTATAGCTATTCAGGAAATGGATACACTCATGAGCCACAATCACATTATCCAAAACTTGCCTCTCAGACATGAAGGCTGATTGGTTCTCACAAATGCAAGATTGGAGGAAAGTTGAGCACAATTAAAAATGCAATTGATGATTATCACTTGCGAATCACAATATGGATCGCTAAATCTAAAAGTTGAAGCTCTTCTTAGAAGTCTCTTCTAAGGCGTCATTTTCGACACGGTTACGTCTTCATCATTTTCACAAAGACCAACCAACCATTGAAATTAAAGAATAAAAGCGATAAATGGCTCCAAAGATTGGTCGACTCTCGGTCAAAAGAAAAGGATAAAGAAAATCGACGGCCGCGGTGTTGCTTGTAGAGATGGAACTGGCGAGCAGAGGTTTTGCCCACTTTAGATCGCGAATCTGACGGAGCAGCTCCCCTCTCTTCTTTCTCTACGATTAGCGAACGGTCTCCGACAGTGGGTGGCAGATCTAGCCACCTCTCGCCGGAGTGTGTCTGTATGTGCAGCAGCTGCAGCCATTTGTCGAATAGGGTGGAGGCCGCTGCTGCGTTTCTTTTTCTACTCGGTGTTACACTTGTGCTTTGTGTTTTTTCTGCGTGTTTACTGTTTAGTGATTGCTTGAACTTTGAAATGGGTTTATGCTTGAAATGGATAATTGAAAGTCACACGCATACCGGTTGGCACAAACCGGCCAAACCGCTGGGTCGAACCGGTGGTCAACAGTTTGGGATGGTTTGAGCTAAATATAGTAAGATCGTGAATTGGTGGTTAGAAGAATTTGAAATAAAAAAAAAAAATATTACCATTTTCTGAACTGATAATTTGTACCTTCGGTTGAACCGTGATCAATGTAGCCCTTCGGGACGATCAAAAGTTTGTTTGAAATCAACGATCCAAATCAAGTGGTTGTTGCTTCAAATCGTCGATTCAAACCGAAACTGGTAGTTTGGCCGCTATTTATTTCCCATTCCTTTAAATATCTCTATTTTCCAACTCATTTCTCTCACACCAAACTCTCATCTCTTCTATGATCCTTATTTTACATTACTCTTCTTTTCAAATTTAGTGATTTATTAAACTTCAATTATTTAGCCTTCATCAACTTCAAATTTTAATTTTTTTTTTGCTTCTAAACTTATTTTGTACTTTCTAGTTTATTGTACATTTATAATCTTAGTTTAGCTTTACTCTTTCCTATTCTTTATTTTATTCTATATAAAAAAAAGTCAAGTCGCAAGTAGAGCCGAAAAGGGGAAGAGCCCAGCATTTAATGACGATAAGAATGTCCATCATTTTTCACGAGGCACTACTTCTTGGTCGGTGCAATCCCAACTCCATCGACACTGATAAAGATAGGAATACTACTGACATTGATCGGACTTATCGAGCCGCCATCGCCACTGCCGATGAAGATATGCCCGAGAACGTGGAACATGACGAAGAAATAGGCTTAGAAGTAACAAGCACAACTCCACGAACTCATCTTCTTTATTTACATATTTTGAAGTTACTCGTACAAAAGATTAGTTAAAACGACTAATTAAGTTTGTTGCTTATAAGCCTAATTCTTTTTCTTTATTTACATATTTTGAAGTTACTCGTACAAAAGATTAGTTAAAAAAATTATTTAAGTTTGTTGCTTGTAAGCCTAATTCTTTTAACTTTTTGCCGATGATAATTTCAACCCCCAGGGTAGGAGTTTCACTCTCTACAGTTCCAAAATAAACTAATAAAATAAATATCCAACTCATAGATCTAATTATTGATAGACTTGATATTTGTAGCATCTCGTTTGCATTCAATTAAACTAGCAAATCATATATCGCATGGGCAAAACTACTATTTATTTAAGAATTAAAATAGCACAAGACAAAATATGCAGATAAAAAAGGAAAAATGTAACATTAAAATAAATTACTATTGCAAGGGGTCGGACTTTTTTTTTTTTCGTAAAGAATATAACATCCTCTTCCAAAACTTATAGAAAAGCATCATTGTCAATAAAAGTGATCAAATTAAATTAACTAACATAATTTCAAATATGCAACTTTTGAAAGTAAATTTAATTTGAACAAAATATACTTAGATATAGAAAATATTTACCTGTTGAAAACTATATAAGTTAGATAAGCCTAGTAGACAGATTACCAGTAATAAACATTTGTCTCACATATATTTCGAGTACTCATCTGGGAGTGGCCACCTGCATTAGTTTGTAGAAAAACAAAATATATTAAAAGAAGAAAAAGAGAATGAATTTTAGTTTGTGAAATAGAAGTGAAAGAGAATTACCGATTACATTGGTCCTTGCCAATACGGCTAACTATCACAGAGACATTGATCTCTGCATCATTACTTCCTCTAAGGACAACCAACTTAACTCTTTTACCAACATTGTCCCAAGCGGTTTCAAACAACTGGTAAGCACAGGAGAAATAAAAAAGAGACGAAAACATATAAAATAAATTAATTTACACCCCCCCCAAAAAAAACTAAACTAAATTATAGATGTCATAATTATAATTTCAAGAAAATGAATAAGATAATAATGATAGTAAAATACCTCCAAACAACTTCCAACATTTCTTCCATCAAATTTAACTAATATGTCCGCAGGCAATACTCCAGCAACTGCAGCTGGCGACTCTGGAATAACCTATCATTGATAGTTCAACAAACACATTTTAGTTTGAAATTCAGAACTACTAAGCAAAACTCATGCCAAGTTGACATTGTTATCTCCAGTGATTAAAAAAGCATGAGGCGCCCTGAGGCACTGAGACCTCCAAACGCCTAGGCGCTCGCCTCATTGAAGCGAAGCGCCTTAATGAGAAAATATATATATATATATGTGTATTTATTATCATAGGTATATGTACAAAATTCATAATTTTACCAAGATATAACAAGTTTGTAGAAAAGAAAAAAAAAAGGAAAAATTGAAAAAGAAAAAAATGTAAATAAAAAACAAACCAGCTGCCGACGCAACAGATGCTCGTCGGACACTGTGGGCATGTTAACGCTCGCCGGAGGAGAAAAACACAGAGGCTAAGGTGAGGAAAAGAGGTGGCAGCAGGATTTTTCTTCATGTTTTGTTTGAAAATTGTAAAATTAGCCTTTAAAATTAGGGTTTGGCGCCGTGGTTTCGCGAGGCACTTGCCTCAAGTGCCTCACGCCTCATGCGAGGCATCGCCTGAAGCTCGCTTCGCCTCACATGTATGAGGCGCTCAGGCCTCCAATCGCCTCGCCTAGCACCTAGGTGGCGCTTTTTTAATTGCAATATTAAGCTGATAGCTCGAAACATCAACTGACAAATTAAAATCCCCTTAATTATATATATTATTTATATTTATCCTTTCCGCACAGGACTCGAGGGAGGTATCATTTTGCAGTCGTTAAAACCAGTCAAAGATGATCACAAGAAAAATGCCTATAATCAAAGACGTGCAACTTCAAAATCATAAATAACAATTGAAACCTTCTCTCTTCTAGAAATAATGAACTCGAGGCTGAAAAATAATGATCAAAAGAAAGACCAACTTAACCAATGTTTTGAAAAACGCAACTTGCATTCGAGGCGTTTTGCTCGGATAAGGCGAGGCAAAGCCTTGAGGCGGAACCAGGCGTACGCCTCCCCTTTTTTCAGATTTTATTTTTAGAAATTCTAAAATAATAAATAAAAAAAACACAAAGTTTAACAATGATAAGTAATCATAATAATAAGAGCTAAACAAAAACTAGATGAAAAACATCAAAGTCATCCCTAATAAGTAGCACCAAAATCATCAAACCAATGTTTTAAAATTTGTTTGCTCGAATGAGGTGAGTCATATGCCTCAACTTTTTCCAAATAAAAATAAAAAATTATAAATAATAAAGAACACAAAATTCAACAATAATAATTAAATTTAGCTAGTAATATATTTATTCTGAGCCAATATATTGATACACACACATATATCACTTGATGCCAACTTGTCAGCCTCAAACGAGTCGACTCGTTTACAAGTTGACTCATCCACCTCAAAACAAGGAGGCACAAGTTTCAGATGTTACCTTTGACTCGTATGACTCGGCACATTTCAAGTCCACCTCGCCTCGACTCGCGAGTCTACTCGTACAAGTCGACCATTTTTTAAAACATTGAACTTAACATATCATGTAGTGCAACTATTTTTCTACAACTAGTAAGTCATAATATAAAATAAAACTAGAGACCAAAAAAAAAAAAAAAAAGGCAACACCTAGATGACTTTTGATCTTGTGGCAGCAAACATGCAAGCTTCAACAAAAATACAATCAATGGGATGAAGGCTAGAATCCTAGAAAGTCTACATACTAAGATACATACTGCCGGAACACTGTATCTTAATTTATCATATTCTTTCTTGATTTCAGAAAAATGCATTCAGCATCATACCATCACATAATATGAGAGTATCTTAAAGACAGAAGTTCATAAAAAGTGAATAGGCAATGGTTAGCATACCCCTTCAACAATAATGCCTTCCGAGAGATCTGGGAACTTCAACATGATATTTTCCAGCTCGTCCACCGCAACAACACCGAGGGTAGCAACCTGCATTCCCAGCCAAGGTCGATCGTACTGCCTACACCAAATTCTGATAATTAGAGACAGCAAAACACCAAAAAAATTACAATTTAGGTACACAAATGTATTCCAAATACCAGTTCAGTAACATCAAACTCAAGGGAATTAAAGGAGTATGTTAAATAACATTATATAGTTCCGTGTATAGGCTAACACATCTGTAGGCTGACCGCAACAAGGGATTAGTAGTACATCTTTGTTTTGGGTGTTGTCTCACTTTACCCCCTTGCTCATCCCACCAGCAAACCCAGTCTCCATCGACCACTTGTGAGACTAATGAATTTTGTATCAATTTAGTCTATGGTTCTTGACATGTTTTAAGCTTTTATGGTATTTTATATATTTCTACAGAATTTTACTCTGTGTGTGTGTGTGTGTGTGTGTTTGTATAAAAGTATTTAATTACTATGTCATGGTCTGCCATGCCTTGTGCAAGACCATCCATCATTTTTATATGGCAGAATATTCTTAAGTCCTAACTTGGTTCTTTGTTGTTGGTAGGATATATTCAAGAAACTTCAAATATGGAAGCCCATAGTTTCGGTTTCGGCTTTTCGTCTATAACAGAACTGGTTTTGGAATTTCGTCCACAAAATATGTTTCCTAATTTTTTTTGATTTTATCAAGATCAGTGATTAAAAAGCATGAGGTGCCCTGAGGCGCTGGTACCTCCAAACACCTAGGCGCTCGCCTCGTCGAAGCGAGTCATAAACAAATAAGTACAAAATTTATAGTTTTAACAAGATATAACAAGCTTGTAGAAAAGAAAAAAAGGAAAAAGGTAAATTTATAAAAAAAAGAAAAAAAAAAAAAAAAAAGGGGCAACGACAACAGATACTCGTCAGACGCTGTGGGCATGTTAACACTCGCCGGAGGAGAAAGGCACAGATGCTAAGGTGAGAAAAAGAGGTGGCAGCATGATTTTTCTTCCATGTTTTTTCTGAAATTTGTAAAATTAACCCTTAAAATTAGGGTTTGGGCCGCAATTTCGAGAGGCACTCACCTCAAGCCTCATGTGAGGCGGCGCTTTTGTGAAGCTCGCTTCGCCTCACATGCGTGAGGCGCTGAGGCCTCCAAACGCCTCGCCTAGCGCCTAGGCGGCGCTTTTTTAATCACTGATCAAGACTAATTGTATTATTGGGAGTTAAATTAATACTTACTTTGACTGTTTTATTTAAGTTAATACGATATTTGTACATATTTATTGTAATGTAAGACTCTTGGCTTGGGTGATGCTTTATCTTACCATTTCATTTGCTGTTTTTTAGGCTTATTTATTAATATTATATGTAAATAAAGCCGAGTCGAGATTGAGCTTGAAAAAATTGAGTTAGGTTGAGCTCGAGCCTGTTTCGAGCTTCAAGTTTTGTAGTCGAGCAATGTACGACTCGACTTGGTTTGATTACACCCCTAGGTACCTTTTGCCAAATTCATTGAACAGTAAAGTAGTACAGGCAAAAGGTTTGAACACACCTGCCACTTTGAACACTCTCCCACCATTTGCAGATGGCATTCGTTGGTAGAAAAGGAGTGTAGCCCTCCGCATAAAAATTGATCCCAACAACCTCTCCCTGCAAGTTGATCATTGGACCTCCAATCCCACACTAATCAAGAAAAATCAAAGCATTCTTGACACGTTTAAAACCCCTGAGGACAGTATAACATTATTTCCATACAAAAAGAAACCATGCGTCATTATCAGGAAAGGGAAAGAAAATTACTTTCGTAATTTTGCAATTGACTCGAAGAAGTTCATTGCAGTCTAAGTGGCAATGGTCGACACTGCAAAATAGTGCACCAAAAATATTATCAGTCACAAAAAGGATTCAAATTTGGTAAAAATATATTAAATCTCTCGTCTGGTCTTACGTATATTTCCCAGGAGCGGTCATCAGGTCAAAAGGTCGAGAATAATGACGACCCAAAGCAACAAAATCATCCCCTGGCAACAACTTAAGTGAGTTGGAATGAGGGCGGAGCTGAAAAGATCTCTCCTTGAGAGTAATTGCATCATCCAGATGCCTCAAGCTGGCAGCCATCAAAGGGACGCTTGATTCAATTTGGACGGCCGCAATGTTGTAATGCCAATCATATCCAACGACATTACCGGGATACATATCACCCCCGCATAAAATTACTTCAACCTGCAAAAGTAGTAATGTGGATCTTGTATTTAAGATTTTAATTCACTAAAAGTCTACTCTTCGACAAACCTACCTTAAAATTACTCGGCTGTGAGTCTTCAAATCCGTTTTGTCTAAGAATAGTAGCAGAAGTCAAAACAGTGCTCAAGAACGTGCTGTTCACAAGGTTAGACTCGATTATAACCCCAGAGCCCAACAAATCTGCTCCTCCCCTGACAAACACCCAAATATATATATATATATATACAGATTAATTTTATGGTATATACTGAGATCTCATAATTGTTTTGTAGGCACCATACATACATACAGTATAATATAATAAAAGTAGTTGTAGAACCTGAGTAAGAGATGAGACTAACAAGCGAGCTCGAGACTTGGAGAGCAGCTTTTTTCGTATGGATGTCAACAAAAGCGTTGAACTGACTAAACAGGGGCTTGAAAGAATTTTCAAGTCTGTAACAATTTCTAAAGCCTGCGGATTGATTGGACAAAAGTTTTGAACAGTACTGAATGAACTATATCAGGTTTTAAAAAAAAAATAGTAATATTTTACCAACCATCTCCATCCTCGCCCCTTCGCCATGAGTTAGCATTCGCCATTATAGAATATTTAACTAAAAATTAACAAATAAGATAGAAACAACCAGAGAGAAGAATTATTATGTAGTCGGGCCTAAGATGTTAAAACTTGGAAGAGAAAAGGAGAAAGGGTTAATGACATAGATACCTAAGTATAAGAGATCTAATTCTAATTTTGTTACCATAATTAAAAAAATTGCATGATTTTCTAGCCTCCCAAATATTAGCCTTCGATTAACAGAAATATCAAAAATAATAATAATAATTTAATACGCTGCACCTAATATATTGTGAAGCAATCGAAGGTAAACTGTAACGAAAATCACTCAAATTTCTCAATCATGGACTGATACCGAAAAGTTCAAGAGAAGTAGGAGGTGTCACGAGACACCACTCAAAACTCACAACTTTAGGAATCGACCAAAAGTGTTTAGAGTAAGATACAAAAAGATAAATTTTCTAAACAAGCTTAAAAGCTCAAAATATATTGTTATTTCGAAAATGGGTTGCCGAAAACATAATAATGGGGTACCTTTTATAGGCAAGGACTTGGAACAACCCTCCAAGATGAGTCAAAGATAATAATAAATAAGACATTACATTTTCTATGGTCTAGAAAAATGAAAATGTTACTCTAATAAAGATAAATAAGATGAGTCTTGACTAAAAATTAAGTGCTTATCAAATCCCAAGGTGCTTGAATGAGTAGGTTCATGAAAACTCACCAAGAGTTGCTCAGCCTTCCAAATTCTCATATGAAAGCACTGCACTGCCACACTTCAGTCAAATAGCCTAAACACACTCTCCGATTATTATTTTTCAATTCCAGTTTTTTTATTAGAAACTGGACTTCTAGGGATTTTCAATGGTATATAGTTTGTTCTTTAATTCGTTACCAACTAAAACAGTTAAATTCTCAAATTTGGTAAAGGTGCTGGAAATTCCCGTGTCATGGACGGCTTATTAATGGATATGACTAAGAATCGCCGGAAAAATAATGGTAATACGACAACTCGAAGAGCAACGCAGAAATATACAGAAAAACAACTCAGGAAAAAAATTGTACGCAAAAATCATCCGCAGGGACTCCTCACCGCGAAGGGAAACGATAAGTAATCTTTTGGTTATTTTCTATCTACTATGTTTGTTTGTTTTTTAATTTCTATTTTACTTTATTCAGTGATTTTTTGTTTTTACTTTATTCCAGATTGTTAAGAATTATACAATAAAATATGAATGTATTTTTGTTTACTTGTTTGAACCTTTGAACATCTGACTATAAATAACAGTAGCACATGGTCAATCTGATGAATTGGTTCTCGCTGTAAGTTTAATGTTTCCTTTAAGGTACATTTAATACGCATCGTAGGGGTTGTTGATTATTATTTTTATTTGTTATTCATCGTAACCGAAAAATAATAGTTTGTTTGTTCATTTCATATAATTTCTGTAAATTTTTTTAAAATTAGTTATTATTTTCTGAATCGAGCTAATCATGTGTGTTTTGTAGATATTTTTCATTTTTTGTTCCTTTTTTTTTTTGAATTTGTTATTTTTTTTCCAGTAAATGGCTATGACACCTATTTTAGTACATTATATTTGTGAGTGAGACCAGAAGAATAACTACGTTAATTTTGAGGTTGTGGGTATTACGATTAATATAGGATGCAAGTATGAAGATCTGAATATGCTTATTGCAGAACAATTAGAAATTAATACGAATGATAAACATGTTGTGTTGAAGTATCAACTTAAGGATGCATATCTGCCAATTTCAATAGAAAATGATGCATACTTAGAATTTTACAAGGAATTGAAGGTGAAAGAACCCGATTATACGGAGTTCCCATTGTGTACGACAATTAAAGAGGTGAGGCACGATGTTGTGAGTTCCTTCACAGCAGCTGGAGAAGTAGTAAGTGCATGTAAACTCAATTCAACGTACGTGCAACGTTTGAGAGATGCGATGCTGCTTGAAACAAACATAACAGAATTAAGTGTATTCAAATTTGCAAACGAGGCAGCGAATGGAATTATTGATGAGGTTGATTCATTCAACAAAAAAATAAGTGAAATACCAGTTGAGAGAAATGATGTTGTACATGACGACATTGAACGCGGTGATGTGAGATCGAGGCAGGTGTTCAAGAATGAATAAGTTTTAAAAAGAACCCTGAAGTTCTTTAAGCTAAGCCATAAATTCAATTTCAGGGTTATGAAGTCATGTCGTAAACAGTATTATGTCGCATGTGAGGATGATGAATGTGGTTAGTTTGTGAAAGTTTCTTGTATCGGTAATTCCAGTATTTTCAAGGTGCGATCGGGATGCACAATACGCACACATGTCCACTGGATATGAGAATGAACGAGCAGCGACAAGCTACATCACAGATTGTATGCGTTTGTATTAAAAAAAGGTTATGTAGTTTGAAGATGACAAATACACTGGCGGACATAATGAAGGACATGAAGGATGACTATGAGGTTAGTTTGAACTACAAAAAAGCGTGGAGATCCAGAAGAAAAGCAATGGACGAGGTTCGAGGTAAACCGGATGAGTCATGTAATATGGTTGCTCGATATCTCGAGTTGTTGACTGAGGCGAACCATGGGAGTTTTGTGAAGTTGCAAAAATCATACAGTAATAAATTCCAATTTCTATTCATATCGATGTACGCATCTATAAAAGGTTGGCACCATTGTAGGCCCATCTTTATGGTGGACGGGATATTTTTAAAGGCATCGTATGGTGGCACTCTCCTAACGGCGAGTGTGCAGGACGCGAACGCACATATTTTGCCTCTCGCATTTGCGGTTGTTGATTCTGAAAATGATTTGACGTACGAATGGTTCTTTGTCAATCTCAGAGATGCGATTGGTACGAGGGTATTTGCATTGTGTCGAATAGGAATGAAAGTTTGGTGAAAGCAGTAATGAAGGTTAGTTCGTGGGTGTTTATTTATGATTTATTTATGGTGGTAGTCATATGTACTATACTGTATATATATGTATACGTTTGTGTGTGTATACATATGTGTGTGTGTGTACATATATATATAAAATAATTTATTCGATTGAAAATTGAAGTGTGCTTATTCCTAGCTAATATTTCTATTTCTTTGCCCTATGAAGTATGAATATTATAGCAAATAGGATACAGTGCTCTTTTCCATGTTGTGTCTGTATTATGTTATTGAGTAGTACTTCATAAAAAATGAGTTGTGCATTTAATTCATTTGGTAAGCATACATAATGTTTGGTGGTTTCATAAAAAAGTATAATAATAAACTTAAAATATATATATTATAGTTTAGTTAACATATATAGTGGAATGAATGTATATATTTTAAAAAAGTGGACACTTCGCATTTTTCGTGAATGTGCACAGTTCCAAGAAAAATTATGGAGCATTATAAATGATTTAACATAGCTGGTTGCCATAAGAAGATATTAAACATCTTTGCTTGTTTATCCCGAGGTGGCGCAATAGTTTTTCATGTATCATCTTGGAAATAATCTGAAACGTCACTTAGAGAAGAACGCAAAAGTGGTATGTCAAACGTTCTTTGCAGCTGCGACAACGTACACTACGGATGAATTCAACCTACGAATGAATGAGTTAAAAAATATGGATGATAGAATTGTCAAAGACCTCGAAGGCGTGGGAGTTGATCAATGGGCTCGGGCGCATTGTCCACATAATTGATTTTTAACGATGACATCTAACGCTGTCGAGTCAGTGAATGCGTCCTTAAGGTTTGCAAGGGAGTTACCTGTAACAACTCTACTAGAGTGTTTGAGGGCGTTGCGACAAAAGTGGAACGTTGCAATTAGTGATGAAGCAAAATGCACTTTCACGACATTAACTAGAAAAGGGCAAGATATGATAGAAGAAAGTTATAAGATGTCATTGCATATGATGGTTAGTATTATTTATTTTTTGTATATATGTATTAATAATCTTATAACTATTGATGTTTATTTGTTTGATAAGGTAGGTTCAAAGAGCGAGTGATAGAATATACCAGGTGTCGGTTGGCCAGTCAGTTTTTGTGGTTGATTTGCAAGAGAAATCGTGCACGTGCAAGCAGTTACAAATGGATGAACTCCAATGTGCACAAGCTCTAAGCGTATTGAGAGGTCGGAATGAAGATGCGATTACGTATTGTTCGAAATATTATAAAGAGGCTATGGTAGCGACGTATGAAGAGTCCGTTTATCATGTTCAGTGTGACGGGGCATGGACACCACAAGATGGTGTGGAGGATGGCGTCGTTCTCCCTCCGATTGGACGAGTAAGATCCGGTAGGCCGAAAAGGCTACAAACACCCTCTGTAGGCGAGTACACCCAAAAAATGAAATGTGGCAAATGTGGAAGAAATAAACACAACATGAAGACTTGTAGGGATCTACCTTCAACTAAATAAACTTTTCTTGTCAAAATTTGATATGAATAGTTTATTGACGTTGGAGTACGACTTGTTTTGTTTTTTTTTTAGTTTTTTTTGTAATTTCTAATATTAAGCTTACTGGAATGAATTGATTTAATTATTTGGTGCAAACTAATATAGACATAAGAATTTGTGATCAATAAAATCATGTGTTTGTGTGTGTGATTGATAGTTTATTTATAAGAAAAACATGATTGATTACCCGCATATTTACAATACAGTAGATAAATAATTGTAAACAGTAAATTTTCTCCCATTCCTTTGCTGTATCCGTGTTCGTGGAAAGAAGTAAATAGAAAATGAACGTATGAGAATTGAAGTGGTACTTAGTACAGTTTTTATAAGCAATCTAAATTGAAAACACAAAATAAACAATTGTAAATGTAATTGGGAGGTAAACGAATATGCGACTTATTAAGGATTCGGGAAACAAGTCATAAACAAAATACATACACGTACTACATAGGCAGGATGGACACATACAAAAACATTGTTGAGGTAGATGTAATGTACAACGTATTAAATGAAAGTACCTAAATGAGTAATAAACGTCCGATAAACTCCATAGAGAAATGACAAAAAAAAATATAAAATATTAGGTCTTCGGAGGTGTCCAGAAAAGGATGATTAAAACATAAACCTACTGGTGATGTTGCAGGAATACACGAGGTAAAATAACAAAAAGATTCCTGCTAGGTTTTGTAGACAAAAGTATCAAAGTTAAACATCCCCGACGATACGTTGCAAACGAACTAGCCCATACAAATAGTTTGTAAAACACATAAAATTTAAAAATAAAATATAAAAATAAGAAAGTAGTTCAGAAGATTGTTATGATCTTATAAATCAAATAAGCATAAAATAATCACGTGCATTGTTTGACAAACGTTAAATGTAGACCACTTGAAAATTTATTTCATATTCTGATTGACGATGTTTTCCCTGATATTCTCTAGTAATGGCCCGGGGGACTCTTCTTCACTACTATAGCCCTCGTCAATCTTCTTCTTCCCATGATTCCATAGCAGGCAAGCCAGACGCTTTTGGTGGACCTCGGCATCAAAATCGTCAACTGGAATGTCATCATCATAGACAAAATACTCAGCGTACATCTCTAACTTGAAATATTTTTTTTCGTGCAATTACTTTTATTGATGGTATATTGTATGTTCAAGTAAGTGCACTTGCTCAACTTGCTAATTAAACTTCCAACTAAGTTTCAGTGCACTTGCTCAAATTAGAGACGTCGATGAAACCCTTTTTATTATCCAATCATTCTGCATATGAGATGAGAAACATTGAAGCAAGAAACCAACAAAATGATTTTTTTAGTGCTATTACATGTACTTTTGATGTGAGACAACTTAGTTTGAAACAAAGTACACTACTTATTTTTTAACCTAAATTCTAATCCTCTTAATTTCAGGGTTCTCCTAATCCCAATGTCGCAAAATGCTACCACATTTCTATCATCGGAAGAACAAAAGACATTTCATGATGATTTGTCCTCCACTGTTTGGTTTATTTCTTCATCTGCTGGTAGTGGTGATATGCGTGGAGGTAGTTCTTCTGGTTTTTGTATAGACGCAAAAGGTCTTATAATGACATGTGGTCATTGCATTGATTTAACTTAAGTGACCAAGCTTTACAACATGGGGTCAAATGAAGATTGGTATCATGGAAAGATGGTCGGAATATCAAAGGTTTGGGATATAACCATTATTCAGGTGAAGGCAGATGAAGCTAAATCATTCGATTACCTGAAGTTTGCAGAGGACGATGGCATATTTTGTGATCAAGAAGTGCAAACTATTGAAATTAGACAATTTCTCCTAGGTCATTTGGATCCGAAAGAATTAAGATGGGGGCACTATTAAGTATAAGTTCATGTCATGGTTTCATGACCCCTTAATATTACATAGAAAATATGGTTTTGTTATGCGGGGTAGATCTATGATTCTTGATCATGACCCAAACATACCTGTTCTCCAGCATAATTGTCGATTATCGCCCGGCTCACCAGGATCTCCTGTTTTCAACAATAGGGGAATGGTTGTTGGCATGAACTTTTTGTTGTCTAGATTCTTTGGTATGGCCATTCATTGCTCGGCACTCAAACATTTTGTCAGTTTAGTTCAAAATGAATCGAATGTTGAAAAAGAGGTGCCTAATAAAAAAAGAAAGAAAGCAAAAGTTGAAATGAGATTGGGGGATGGAAGATCGAGCAAGACACTTGAAGAACAACACCAAGAACCTAAATCTCAAGGTGGCAGTGGCAGAAAGGTAAGATTCAACTTTGATGAGACTCTAACTCATCGTGCTTTTGGTTTATTCTTTCGAGTGTTTATTATTGGCAACTATGTCGGTTCGTTTTTCAAATCAATTATATTTATCATGATATGACATTCAATTTTTTATGTGATGGATTGACCTTCTTGTTTGATGTTTACTTAATGTGCGTTGTTTGTTTTTATTTAATTATAGAATCTTCTTTGTGATGTTGTGTGGGTGATGAATATATTTTTTTTTCTTTCTTTATCCACCAACATTGGTTCCTTTGTTTTCATCGTCTTCTAGTATTTTCTTACCTTGCATTTACAATTTTTTTATCTAAGGTTATTGATCATTTTTCTTGTGGTATTAAGAAGAATTTCTATCATCGGAAGAACAAAAGACATTTCATGATGATTTGTCCTCCACTGTTTGGTTTATTTCTTCCTCTGCTGGTAGTGGTGATATGCGTGTATGTAGTTCTTCTGTTTTTGTATAGACGCCAAAGGTCTTATACTGACATGTGGTCATTGTGTTGATTTGACTTAAGTGATTAAGCTTTACAACATGGGGTCAAATGAAGATTGGTATCATGGAAAGCTGGTCAGAAAATCAAAAGTTTGGGATATAGCCATTATTCAGGTGAAGGCTGATGAAACTAAATCATTCGATTACCTAGAATTTGCGGAGGACGATGGCATATTTTGTGGTCAAGAAGTGCAAACTATTGAAATCCGACAGGTTTTCCTAGGTCATTTGGATCCGGAAGAATAGTTTATCCATTCAAAGGCTATGATATTCGGTCTAGTGCTACAACTATGGATATAAAAGATGGGGCACTATTAAGTATAAATTCATGTCAAGTTTTCATGACCCCTTAATATTACATAGAAAATATGGTATTTGTTACGCGGGGTAGATCTATGATTATTGATCATGACCCAAACATACCTGTTCTCCAGCATAATTGTCGATTATCGCCCGGCTCACCAGGATCTCCTGTTTTCGACAATAGGGGAATGGTTGGTGGCATGAATTTTTTGTTGTCTAGATTCTTTGGTATAGCCATTCATTGCTCGGCACTCAAACATTTCGTCAGTGTAGTTCAAAATGAATCGAATATTGAAAAAGAGGTGTCTAAGAAAAAAAGAAAGAAAGCAAAAGTTGAAAGGAAATTGGGAGATGGAAGACCGAGCAAGACACTTGAGAAACAGCACCAAGAGCCTAAATCTCAAGGTGGCAGTGGCAGAAAGGTAAGATTCAACTTTGATGAGACTCTAACTCACCGTGCTTTTGGTTTATTCTTTCGATTGTTTATTGTTGGCAACTATATCGGTTCATTTTTCAAATTAATTATATTTATCATGAAATGACACTCAGTCTTTTATGTGATGGATTGACCTTCTTATTTGACGTTTACTTAATATGCGTTGTTTGTTTTTATTTAATTATAGAATCTTCTTTGTGATGTTGTGTGGGTGATGAATATATTTTTTCCCTTTCTTTATCTACCAACATTTGTTCCGTTATTCCTTTGTTTTCATCGCCTTCGAGGAAGTGTTTTATGAAAATTTGGAGAACATAGTTTGTATTGTGCACATAGAAGACAAGGGGTAAACATGTGTTGAGAAATTTTGCACTAGATTTTGTGTGGCATCTGTGGATGATCTGAGTTACATAATGACGGCATCGTTTCGTGTGGATTCTGCACTTAATGTATCTTTGCTTGGTTTTAAGCATGATGTGTTCATTGGACCGATAAGTATGGTACACTATGTAAGGGTGTGGCGATTTTGCGAATTAGGCGAGTGCGCAACATTGGAGTATTTGGCAATGATACTTTTCTAGACCCCGGAGAAGATTTGTATGGTATATCACATTTGGGACCCTATTATTTCACATTCTTGATAAGGAAACTAGGGTCGACAAAGAAGAAGAGAAATGAAGTAGATTTGAGAGTAGATGGATTTAGAAAATCATTCGAGAAAAATTAGTTTTGATTTCTAACAGCTACAAATCTATGGTTTATGTTGTCATATTGAGAGCTTCGAGGAGTTGCAGTCATTGGATGCCCCCGTTTTTGATGCAATGGGGCATATCGTGCATATGCTTGTTGCATCTGACAGGGGACATGATTACGCCATTCATGTAATAGCCTTACAATAATATTGGGACGATTTTATGAAAAGACTACAAAGATAAACCTCGAGAGGCGGCCGAGGGAGAACGAGCCAAAAGACTCGTTGCTAAAATGGTAAGTTATTATTTTTTCTGTTGGAACTCGTAGAGACGAACACCATGTTCGTGCAGCGGAAGTTTTAAAATTTCTTTAGATCCAACAGATTCATACTGTGAACGAATATATTTATACAATAAATAAACGAGATAAAGCATAAAAATCGTACAGTAAATCCAGATTCGAGTTTAATACTAAGGTATCCACGTAATTAATTCTCCGACTGCAAGATACAACTTCACTGTATTGCTATCGTGAAGAAAGTTAGAAAATCTCACGAAAACTCAAGAACTCCCCAATCTCAAAATCAGGATTTGTTATAATATATTCTAAAAACTCTCTCTCTCTCTCTCTCTCTCTCTCTCTCTCTCTCTCTCTCTCTCTCTCTCTCACTTATGACTTTATATTATATTTATACTAGGTACATATGAGAACTCTAATCCTAAAAAGGGTTGGATTGTCCAAGACATGGGCCCAAAGTAGTTTTGGCCCAAGTACCTTTATTAATATAACATAGATAATTAAATCCAAATTCAATTTAATATAATTAATAATTTGTATCAAATAGAAATTAACATCATAATTAATAACAATTAAATATTACAATTCCAAATTGAATATTTATTGTTTTCTTGATACAATATTAAGTCGGAAAAGTAATCGCATATAGTGTGACCCTATATACCTTTATATATGACATCAATCTAATGATGATTCAAATAAAACTTCTAGACGACTTAGTTGGACGAATTCAATATATAAAGAACATTCACTTGAACTCAGCGAATGATAACCTTTATACAAAATTTTGGTGAAATTTCTTTCATTCCAAATAACTCGATTAAGCTTAAGATTTATCCAAGTGTCTATCTAAATGGCTTAATAAATCTATCACATCTTTATTAGTCGACAACTAGACCATACCCAAATACTATATTGAATATGTCTCTTGCATTGGCCAATGACTTAAGTCGACCTAATATAGAGATTATGAGTGATCTCTCTCGAAATTCCAATCGAGGAATGAATTCTTTCTTAGCTCAACTACCACCTTTATTTACATCATGATGTACCCAACACAAGCCATATATACCCCGAAAAGGAGTGCAAGCATTGGTTATGTTCAAAGTACATCACTTAGTAAACAAGGTGCGTATTGACCTCAAGTTAAAGAATTATTACACGCTTTATACACTGATAAGTTTATAGACATACAATAAATAACAGTAGGGTGTACCAATACTCTCTAAAGTATCCATGTGTCCATCATGAATAATTAGTCGTGAGACTAACTGCATTCTCTAAGAATGTGATGCAGACCACGTGTCGACATATATTATATTATCAATATCCCAATTTTGATCATCATTAGTTGGGATTTTAAGAGTAATGCTCTATCACTGACATCTCACCATATCAATGACAACATTAACTCTATGGGAACATTTATATGAATAATCACAAACAATCAAAATGATAATTCAATAAATTCATTGTCATATATAACGATATATAATAATTGTGATCAAGTATAATGTTTTTAAATCTGATTGTTTTTAAGACATTTATACTTTCATTTTCATGATCAGTTTTATCCATTTGAAGAAATTTAAGAAAATGACTTGAAATTATATTATTTTATTATTATTATAGATGGTACAATAATTGACATACCAATTTTAATTCTTTGGTGTACTGAGCATACAAGTAATTCAATTCCAAGATAGTGTATCTTGTGGAGGTCAAATAAGAAAGATTGTCCCGGTCTATTAAACCCCTTGGTAATATAAGAAACTTTGATTGTGTTCAAGTAGTTCAATGTTAAAGTTCAGTGTTGAATTTGTGTGTGCGTTTGTTAATGGTTTTGTGCCCATTCTTCCTTAAGAAAACATATCATATATATACATGGTTCTCTCTCCGCTGATAAAACATATCAGATTTTATTACCTATCAACTTAAGAAAATACAGACTGGGATTAAAGACGGTAAAGGGAGAGAAACTGGCGATTAGTATTAATTGATTGATTATTTTATTTAATTGTGAAAATTATGAAACTCAATATCATGAGACTCATTTATATTTTATGATTATGATTATGTTTTTTACTTACAATATACTTATCAACATGGTGCACCATACTCATGCTATACTTGGTGCATGGTATTGTATTCAAGTTGATTTATGAGACGAAATAGACCCTAGTAGTAAGGGGCGGATCCAAGATTGTTAGTTTGGGGAGGCCGCGTAGTAAATGACAAAAATAATTTGATGAAATGGCGAGAATCGACTCGTGTTATATTAAGGGAGAGAAATATATTTTAACCTTTTTGGTGTTACGATAAATTAGAGAAAACATGAAATAACAAATAAGAAGGCAAAGAAAATATGAGTTAGAGTGGGTGAAAGGAAATAAGAAAGATATGCTTTTACTTTTAAGTTTGGAACCATTAATTTGTGAGAATAGAGAAAGAAAGAAAAAAGGTAGGGAAAAAATAGAGAAATGAGTGATACTTTTTTAGTTCTATATTGTTGTTTTTAAGGTAAATAACAAGAGAGAGAAAAAAAAGAGTGGTGATATTTTTAATTCTATATTTTTACTTATAAATTTAATTAATGAGAAAGAAGTAAATAAAAAGAAAGGAAAAGGAAGGATAAAAAATATATGAATTAAAAAGAAAAAAGAAGAACACTAAAAAGAAACTAATGAGAAAGAGGAAATAAAAAAAAATTAAAAATATAGAAAAATAAGAGATAAAGAGATATATAAAAAGAAAGATAAAAAATATAGAAAAATAAGATATAAAAGAGAAAGAAAAAAGAAGGGATAATGGGCAAGGTAAGAGTTGAACCATGAACCATTTGAAAAAAAATTAAGCACACTAACCATTAGACAAACTACAAATTTAAAAATTTTAGGATGTATATATAAGTATAAATAACAAAAAATTATAAATAGTATTAGGGCTTTTGAAAATTTTTTTTGAGGGGTTTGGGGGACCGTAGACCCCTCAAGCTTATATATAAATCCGCCCATGCTACTAGCTGACCCATTGAGTAATGGTTGTAGCACCAAAGAAAGAAAAGAAAAGAATATAATTTCCAATTAATCCTTATTAATTATTGTGCATCCGAACTTACATATGTACAATTTCTTTATACAAACAAAAAATGTATCTGGTGAATTGAAATCCATGTATACTTTTAGTTTTTAGCTTATAGTTTCCCGTCTGTGACGTACTTGTCAATTTGTGAAGTATCAAGTATTTTATCCAATCCACTGGCTATAAGAAACCTGTCCACGTAAGAATAACACACTGCGTATCAGTATCGATTTCAAGTAAATTTAAATGTAATAAGTAGAAGAATACAAATAAATTGATGGTCAGAGTATTGATGCATACTCATCTCTGAGAGCTCTAGTCATAGACCGGCAACCCCCTGGAATTGTGGACTGCAGATTAATAGCTATATTCGGGTTGTGAATACTCTGCCGGAGGTGTATCCACCCGATTTCTCCATCTTCTGCCGATGAGACTTTGGCCCTGGATTATTTTATATCATTTAAATAGGGATTATTTCGTAACTCTAAAGTTGTATGAAGCATAAAGTATTAAGTTGGTTAATTCTTCAAAAAAACTACGCTTGATTCAAATAAATGGTTGAAAATATATGTATCATGTCACGGGGGGTTTTGGATTTTTTTTTTTAGATAAATTGGCCAACTTAGTAAATATAATGCACAAAATTTGAGAATTAGCAGCAAAGCGTAAATCGGTTTTAGTTTCGGTGCGTTTGGTAGGTGATTTAAAAATCTCTAAAATTGTATTTAAAAGATAATATTAAGAAAAAAAAAAAGGTGGTTCGGTTCGGCTTCGCACCTGTACATAAGGGCGTCAATGGGAGCTGGGGTGTCGTTAGAATCCACGAGACAACCTTCACTTACCCAGCAATCTCCACAAGAATCCAATTCCCATCCTTCCAATCTTCCTTGCTGTTGAAAAAAAAAATACAAATTGTTTTAATGAGAAATGTAAATAGAAAAGAGAGAAAATAATTTTATCATAGTAAATAATTTTTTTTAAAAAATTGTACCTCAATGTAATTTCCGAATTCCTCGATAGCCTCAACACCTTTTGCCTTAGCAAATTTAGGCTCAGACAAAATGTTCATTCTCAGCTCCACTGATTCGAGTGGCTCTTCGAGATCTTTTATTAGGCTTCCAATCCCTTCATCCGATCCTTCAAGTTTCATTCTCACCATTTCAATTATTATTTTTACCACCATATATGCACCTGTCAATCCCACGTTCGTACTCAGAGTGAGGAGTGGTAACAAATTAGTTAATTAATTAATTAATTCCCTTAGTTTTGGAGAGATTAATTATAAACTTTTTAAATTTTCTTATTAATAATTATTAATTATTCAATTGCAAGATCTCCCCTCCTAATTTTTTTTAATTGTTTTAAGACTTACGGCCTTGCTTATTCAAAACAAACATATTTACATTATTTTAACAATCATGACTTTTTCACCGCAATAGATATTAACTAGTTTGGTTTTCACCGTAAATAATTTTCAAGTATTTTTATCTGGTAGTCACGAAATTAGTTGCAATGTATATCAAAATAACCTAGACTTGAAACCCGTAAAAAATTGAATTTGTAAAAATATAAAATATATAACACCCGTGTATCGCATGTGAATATGTGATATAAAAAGTTAAAATGTATAATATACTGATAATTCTATTAAAAATATCGTATATCTAACTTGTAGTATATGATATTATTTTATTATTATTTTTGTTTCCTTTTTTTCTTTTTCTGAGTCAACATTAATTTGTCATGGATATATAATATGTTTATCGATACAATATATTGGGATTAGATAAGGAAATTTAAAATATATTTAATATTTACTTTCCTAGGTGTAATAATTTATTATTATTTATTTTATTTTTTTGTTTAGATTTTTAATGTTATTCTCAATGAATTATATTATGATTAGATAAGAAAATTTAAGTTTATATTTTATATTTATTTTCTTTTTATAATAATTTTATATAACTTGTATTTTTATTAAATAAAATATTTGAGATTCTAAAAATAAAATTATTTTAATTTTTATTATAAATATTAATTAGTTCAACTTATATAGATTTTTCTAATTAAAAATGCGAAACACCAGAATATTTTCCGAAACTAACAAATCGTAGCAATCAAACAAATAAGATATGAGGATTTTGCATAAATATACGGGAGAAACGTACCATCATCAAGAAAGTGGTTCTCTTTGAGAGCACCATGCCCCGAAGTCTCCATCATAAGATGCGCCTCGACCCCATCCCTATTGAGCTGCACCCCCTTATCGATCACATTCCGATACCCGACCCTATACAGGCAATGGCGCCCGCCCCGGTCCGCGATGAACCGGGTCAGCGCCATGCTGGTCCGCGCGTCGGTCACCACGGTCGAGCCCGGGTGCTCCCGCAGCACAATGGCCGACATGAGCGCGATCAGCCTGTCGCCGTTGATCGGGTTGCCCCGTTTGTCCACCACCCCGCTCCGGTCGACGTCCGTGTCGAAGACGATGCCGAGGTCGGCTTTTTGTTCGAGCACGGCCGCGCGTGTCATGGACATGGCGGTTTTGTCCTCCGGGTTGGGGATGTGGTTCGGGAACATGCCGTCCGGGTTGAGATGGAGCGACCCGAATGTGTCGGCTCCGAGCTTGTCTAGCACGCCCCACGTGAAGAAACCTCCGGATCCGTTCCCCGCGTTTACGATTATCTGCGTTTTGGGATTTTATTTTATTTTATTTCTTTGTTCAAGCGAAAGAAAGGGGAAATCTAATCAACATACAAGTAATTAGAATTAGTTTAAATAATTTATCAATTGAAGTCGAGCACTTTAATTTAATTTGATAATTGTATTTCATATTAATGTACGTTTGCTATATAATTGTTTTTTTCTATCAGTGTGTAGTACTATCATTCGGTTATTCGGTTCTATATTGAGTGAAACCGCTGGCTAGTCACAATTAAGTAAAAATTAGGTCAATTTAGTAAAATTGCACTGGGAAGTTGTGTCATAGGCTCGAACTGTTATCAGATATATATGTGAATTCGAGTCTGTAATTTATAGTCTGAAAGATTCATCATACTCCACTGAACCACCTATGAGAGCTGTTTTTACACTTTATTCATACTTGATATATGAAATTTCATCAATTATTTTTTACCAAGTATTTAGTAGTATGTTGTTCACTTGGCAACGGCTAACGCAATTTTTTTTTCTTTTCTTGTATACTCAACATCAATATCCTAAGAAGTGCAAGAGGGAGTAGAATAGTATAGTTGGACTTGTCTAGTGATTGGGATTTATTGTTCCATAATTTATTTAACTGAATATATATTATGTGTACAATTATGACATCATCTTGTAAGATGAAAACGATCAGAAATCCGATCCGCGTTTTCATCAAAATAGCACTATGTTTTGCAATTTTCAGAAAGTTAATGCGCGCACATGATGAATTTTGCAGTATTGCCAAAATAAAAATGTAAAATTACGACATATCTCTATATGACATAAATTAGTAGCTATAGAATGGGCAAAAAAAGAAAAAGAAGTGAGAAATGTTAGAGAGATGAACCTGAAATCCTTGAAGAGGAAAGTCGTAATGCAAGGGATGATTGACTCTTTGTTTGATGATATCTCGGAGATGTTTGGCGTATGCGCTCATGAAATCGACTTTTGTGGGCCCGACCCTAAGTGTGGTCGACACTTTGGCCAGCCGGTTCGCGTATCTTCGAGCCGCTCTATCACATATTTCCTCAACTTGTGGCGATGTGAGGCCACCTTTCTTTGTGAAAAACTTCAAACCATTCCGTGTGTAGGGCAAGTGGGAGGCTGTCATCTGCCAGTCCACACACATATGACAAAAACCTGATTTTTAATTGTATTCACTAATCTAAAAGTAAAACAAATGAATTCTTAATGAAATGACTATTGAAAAGGCACTTATAATGAAAGGTACTAATTTCTGAATTGTAAAAGTGTTCCCAGAGATGCACGAGGGGGATCGAACGCGCGCGGCGTTGGTACTGAGTGAGCCAACGTGATTATATGTTAAGTCTTGTATTTTTTTAGTATATATTAAATATATAAGTTAAAGTTATAGATTATTATGTTTGTAAATAATTATATTATAAATATATATTATTAAGTAAAAATATATTACAATTATATATTATCTGTTAAAAATTATGTTTTATATATAATAGTAATATGTTTAGTCAATAACAAATAAATAAAATTAGAAAAAAAAATACATTAATTGGTATTGTTATTGAAACACTAGGGGTTTGTTCTAATTACCTACCATTAACGAAGCATCGTACGTAAAGGGCGGCAATATCGTACTCATGAAGCAAGCCGGCGTGGTCGCAAGCCCCATATCAAAAACCGCACACCCGGCCCGCCCAAGGCCCGCAAACACCGCCGCGCTCAACACCGGCCCGGAGATCCTCGGGTCCCTCCCCAGCGAAACCCTAATCACGTCTCCTTCTCCTCTTTCCGCCTCCAACTCTCCGGCCACCCACTCCCCGAAGCTCTCCGCTATGGCCTCCACGGCCGGCGGCGTCAGGTCCACCTGCCGCCCTTTCTCGCCGTCAAGAGCCACCCCGCGCACGTCGGAGCCGTTCTGCAGCCGCCTGATCTTGTCCATTTCTTCATCCACCACCACCACCACTTCATTGTGCCTTGAAGAAAGAGATGGGAATGTAAATATGAGATTTGTGTTTGTGTGAAATTGTTTGGTTTTTCGGAGAAATGATTTTGTTTTGGAATTAGAGATATTGATATTAATAATGTGGTTTAAAGACTGAGGTGGTGTTGAAGCCATGGGCAAAGCAAGCTTCTTTTGGCGCTCAATAATGGGTTTTTGAAGCTCTTTTTAATTATTATTTTTTTTAAGAGATAATATGTTTGAAAGTGAAAACGAGGCAAAGAAATTTGGAGAGATAAGATATATTTTTAGGAGTGAAGGAGAACCTTACACTTGCAAATCAATACAAATATCTGTTGACAATGCAAGCTTCCAAAAATGCATGCAGATTTTTATCTTTGTTTTTATTTTGTTTATTTGATTTAAATGCATCCCACGTTTGTTGGATATATATTGATTTAAAGAATAAATCACTCCCCTATTTTCCACCATGCAACGGCTATTTATGACAAATTAATTAGTCAGCCAATTTATTTTCTTATGGTGATGGTTAATGTCGACTTATTTCTCTAATTCATTAGTCTCAGCCTAACTGCAAAGAAACATTATTAAAGGATTGTGAACCAATTTACGTATCACTTACAAACAAACAAAATCCTTTTCTCTCATTTTATTTGCAAAAAATCAAACTTGCATTTTTTCTTGTTTACAAAATATATACTTTATAACACAAATTTGTTGCTCTTTATTTTCATAAATATGTTTACAATATATACTTTATAACACAAATTGTTGCTCTTTATGTTTCATAAATAGAACCTCAATTCCCCTTTCTTTCTTATATGTCATTTACGAAAAAGAACATTAGCCAACAAAAACAAATATTGAAAAAACAAAACCTTATCCTTTTAAAATTATAGAGAGAGAGAGCATTGAGTTGACATGTAGTTTGAAGTTCTCATCGCTGCATATGATAGAGTATCAAGGTTTGTCAAATCTTGAAAGAGAGCATGCTATTGAATATTTATTGGTGCAGCGGTGGCGTTTTCTTCTCTAAAATTAATATACAGATTTATTTGTGTGTTCAAAGTTAATTAGTAGAAAAATTATTTTATTCATTTGCAGAATATTTATCTGTACTACTTTATTTCAATAGAGCATGCAATTGTAGTTAAAACTGGCATATGCTTTTTTTATGCAGAATATTCAAACATAATATCTACCTTATGTCTTCAAGTCTTCAACTTTTTGTCATATAAAATTTATTATTATTTTATTTAATAAACATCTCTACGGTGATTTTTGTAATCATCCCAACATAGCATTCGGAGCCCAAATAGTTGTGGGCTCATCTGTATTGTTGTAGCCCATCTCGAAGATGCAATATCACCGTCAAGTCACAAATTATTGTGGAATCATTTGCGCGTTGTACTACTATACACTAACTCGAGGAATAAGAATCTTTATTTCGATAAGTATTCATTTTTATCATTATAAATATTTATATATAGTGAAAATATTTTCCATTATAATAAATGTATATTTATAAATATTATTTTTACAAAAAATACCTTCCCCCACTCTCAATATATATAATCATGACATGATATCATAATATTTAGTCGTGTATTTTATATTATACAAAATACACTTCAACAAAACTGTCAAATTCCAACGGAAAATATCCGTTGGAATTGAATACAAATTTCCGTTGTGCCTAATTCCAACAAAATTTCCAACGGCCATTAGAATTTACGTTGGAATTTATTCTAAAAATTGACAATTCCAACGGAAATTAACCAATGGAACTCCCATTGGAATCTATTTTCTGTAGGAATACCGTTGGAATTTGGTGATTCCAACGGCCATTTTCCAACGACATTATATTCCGTTGGAGATTTTGTTGGAATTAAGCATTCCAACAGAAATTTGTATTGAATTCCAACGAATATTTTCTTTTGAAATTTGACAATTTTGTTGTAGTGATAAAAGATGTTTTGACAATATATATATTTTAAAATTATAAATTTTAATTGGAGTTCTATGTTTTTATTTTTTTTTATTTTTACTTTCTTTGTTCTAAACTTCATTATTGAGTAGTATTTTGAGGAATAACTGTTTGGATTTGATGGCACCGTCGCGCAGCGGAAAACAAAAATTTTTAAATAAAAGGAAATTGAATCGAATTCAATTGACGACGGCCCATTTTAAAAATCAATTAATTTAAACAATGTTTTAATTGCTTTTAATAAACAGAAACAATTTGATTTTCGCAAAATCGAATAAGCATGGTCGATTTCTATTTAAATGCTAAACTAATATATATCAATTAAACATACATTAATATATAAATCATATATTACATACATGCATAAATATATAAACTCGGCACTCAAGTATTCTCCACCACGATCGGATCGTAGCTTCTTAACACTTCGCCCGAGTTGGTTCTCTACTTCGTGTCTAAAATCTTTGAACCTTTCAAAAATTTCAGACTTGTACTTCATTAAGTACACAAACCCGTACCTAGAGTAATCGTCGGTAAAGGTGACGAAATAGCTATAACCACCCCTAGCACTAACACTTAGTGGGCCACAAACGTCTGTATGGATCAAATCCAATAGACCTTCAGCACGTTCCATCTATCCCTTATAAGGCGACTTGGTCATCTTTCCTTTAAGACAAGACTCGCAAGTCCCAAGTAACTTCACATCCTCCAAGGAGAACAATCCATCACGAGCGAACTCGTTCATCCTTCTCAAGGAAATATGACCCAATCTAGCGTGCCAAAGTTGTGTCGGGTTTAGACTATCATTTTTACGTTTTGCTGAAATAGTGTTAATCGTATTTCATTAAGATTTAATTCATATAAGTTGTTAACTAGTTGTCCTTTACATATTACCTTATTATACTACAGAACTTCCAAATATAAAAGAAAAACCTTCAGAATCCAAAACAGGAATAGAAATAAGGTTTCGAATAAGATTCGGTACATAAAGACAATTGTTCAAAACAACTTGATAATCAGAATTCAAAAGAGAAAGGTAAACAGTCCCAATAGCTTCGGCAGCAACTCTTGCTCCGTTGCCCATCCTCAGGTAGGTCTCTCCTTCATCAAGTCTTCGACTTCTTGCCATTAGCTGCAAATCATTACAAAGATGTGAGCCACAACCGGTATCCAATACCCAAGACGAAGAATCAACGGACAAGTTTACTTCAATGAAATACATACCTTTCTCAGAACGCTTCTGGTCAAGATATTCTTTGCAGTTGCGGTGCCAGTGGCCCGGTTTTCCACAATGGTGACAAACGTCATCAGCTTGCTTGCTGACTTTGCCACTCTTTGACCCACTTGAGCCACCCTTTGACCCACTTGAGCCACCCTTCTCAAATTGTTTGCTCGGAGCGGAACTTTTCCGTTTCTTCGAGAAAGAACTCTTATTTCCAGAAGGAGCAGTAAGGAGAACAGATTTCTCCTTCTTGATGGTTGCCTCATAGCTGACTAACATGTTCAACATCACATCCAAGGTAGGATCGAGTTTGTTCATGTTAAAGTTCACTATGAACTGTTCATAGGAACTTGGAAGAGACAGTGGGATCAAATCCACCTGCAACTCAGAAGGAAGTACCACGTCTAAGTTCACCAGCTTCTCAATGAGCGTTATCATCTTAAGAACGTGCTCGTGGACCGAAACCCCTTCACGTAATCTCAAGGCGACTAACTCCTTCGTCGCTGCGTACCTAGACGCCCGAGTATTTTCACTATACATCGACTCAAGGTTCTCCTTGATGTCGGCTGCATGAGTAAAAAGCTCATACTTCCTTGCAAGTTCAGGGACCATGGATGCTATCATATAGCACTTYGCATGGACGTCATCTTTCTTCCAACTCTCAAGTTCGGTACGTTGAGCATCAGATGCATCATCAGGGAGGGGTTCAGAAGGGGGTCTCTCAGTTAGCACATAGAGACGCTCATCAACAGTGAGCACCAATTTCAAATTCCGGATCCAATCCAGAAAGTTTGGGCCAGTGAGTTTATTTTGGTCAAGGATCGAGGCAAGATGATTCTTAGACATAATTGCTGAGGAATAAGAGAAAGACAATGATTAGAGTTTTATTCGAAATAATCAATACAATTAATAGTTTGGACTTTTACATATTAATTGTTCTCCCACTAATTTATTCGAATTCCACCACCCTCTAGCAGAATACGAGAAAACATATTTTTCTTTAATGGGCTTTAGATCCAATGACGCAAACATGACCCCCAGTTAATCTGACCAGCCATGTTTGTTCAAAAGTAGAAATAATTTCAATCACATCATTATGAGACCCTAAAGATAGATTTCCTCACACTTGATAATGACCTAGGTTAATCCAGCGAATATCAAAATCTTTGTGTGTCAGGTCTGACCTACCAATGTGAGACGTATAAGCTCAATTCTATCAGGTTAACGCAATCCCCAGTTAATCTGACCAATCACGTCAAACCAATAGAATCTCACATACAAACCTCCATCTAATGTCAATTAGATTACAACTTTTCTTATGACAGCATTCCCCGTTAACACGGCATACTGTACTGCCATAAGAGGCTATCACATAATCTAACCGTTGGTAGAAGGAAAGAAAAAAAAAATGACAATTCGGTTTTCCTTTATAGCCTGATTTTAATTCTTAACCTTTAAGAATGAGGGATTTTAATTTTATATCTCATCCGAAATTTAGTTATGATCAATTGTTGATTCTTTACAATTTAGGATCATCATTGAACTTAGTTTCATCCATTCATCRTATGAACGATAAACTAAAACGATTCAGTTGGTGTTCTATTAATATCAAATTAATTTAATAATTTAAATTAATAAATTAATCCAGCACCTATTTATCGAATTCAAATTGATTTGAGAAATCGATTATCTTATTGGGCTCTAGTTGATTTTAATTTCATTAAATTATGTATCAACTAATTTTTCTTATAGATATTGGAATAAGGTGACCAACAAGCCAACTTGTGGCTGTGGTCTGACTATTCTCTAGTAATACAATCGTTTCTTATTCGAAATAATATCTATTATATATTGGCATTCCATATCTTTTGTCCCATGCTAGATGCATAGGTATGGTCCTGATGAAGTTACTATATTACGGTGGATTGGTCTAGTAGAACCGTGAGATAATCTAACACGTAATGTAACTCGTCGAACTTGTTCCTAGTCATAGGGTTACGCCATAATGAGGATACATGCCTTTCCCGTTAAGACTAGTACTTAGTGTAT
>BMAC01000065.1:720022-737544 GCA_014905375.1 Phtheirospermum japonicum
TAATACGGTGTGTGACACCGATTCGCCGGAGCCGTCCGCACGCCTCGCCGGAGACGATTTGTGTCGCTGCACCGCTGTCATCGCCCCCGCAGCAGGACCTCCGTCGCACCCGCTTGCTGCTGTGCAGTTCGGACAGCCGCGCCGAAGCCGACAGCATCTCCGACCGTACCTTCGTCTCGTGGCCGGAGTCCGCTTCTCCATCGTCGTCGCCGGAGCGTCTGATGAACTGCCGCAAAAACAGAGACGTCTCTAGAGTGTCGGACCGTTGCTGTCTCCGCATCGGAACCAACGGCAGCGCCGCCGCAACCGCTGCCGATAGGAACGCGTCGCTGAAGCGCTCGCACTCGCCGCCAGCGTGCTCGCGTCCCTGCCGTCTGCCACCGGAGCTCCAGTCGTGCCACTCCTCCGTCGTGAGGTATGTGGCTAATCTTGGATATTCATATATATTTATATATATGATATATATATATATATATACGTATGGTGTGAGTATATATAAATATATGGCGTGCAGATGCGTGTTTGTATATATGTATGACATAAGATGTTATATATAGTCTGTATGTTAATATATATATATGTTTGCAAGATATATTTGTATGCTGTGTATGTGTGTGTTGTGTAATGAAGGAGCATGCAGTATGTGTGTTAATTGCATGCTTTATGTGTTATATATAAAGACATATATGCATGCTGATATGGAATGTTTGAGGTGCAAATATGATGTATGTATGTTTATGTTTGTGTGCATATGTGATATGTGTGTTTAGTATGTATGCATGCGTATTCAATATATATATAAGATATAAAGTGCATGCATGAAGTATGTTTTTAATATATACGCATGATGTGATGTTGTTGTATATTATATATATATATGTATAAACAGTTATGTATATATATATAATATATATAATTAAATATATGATTAATATATTATTATATATATATAATTGTTATATATATGTTTAATATATTAATATATATATATATATATATATATATATATATAATTGTTATATATATATGATTTATAGAAACCGATCATGCTTATTTGATTTTACGAAAATCGAATTGTTTCTATTTAAAACAATTAAAACATTGTTTGAATTAATTGATTACAAAATTGTGCCGTCGTTAATTGAATTCGATTCAATTAATTTAATATTTAAAAAAAATTTGTTTTCCGCTGCGCGACGGTACAACCAAATCCCAACAATAGAGACTCGAGAATATTTAAGTTTTAGGATAAGACTGTCAAACAGTCTGACACGTAAGACTGTCGGACACTCTGACACGTGGTTTCCCGTGAAATTCTAAGGCCGACCAAATATTCAGCTATAAGAAATTCCCAATACAAGATAATATCCAAATCAACAACTCAACAAATTCAACATGCTCTCGAAAGCAAAAACACATAAGCAATTAATTGATTTAAAAACCAGTAGCTCTGATACCACTGTTTGGGTTTGATGGCACCGTCGCGCAGCGGAAAACAAAAATTTTTAAATAAAGGAAATTGAATCGAATTCAATTAACGACGGCCCATTTTAAAAATCAATTAATTCAAACAATGTTTTAATTGCTTTTAATAAATAGAAACAATTTGATTTTCGCAAAATCGAATAAGCATGGTCGATTTCTATTTAAATGCTAAACTAATATATATCAATTATACATACATTAATATATAAATCATATTTTACATACATGCATAAATATATATATATAAACATATTCAGCATTCATATATCATACACACATCATGCAGTACATGTATTAAATATATATAACATACATCAACAAACAGCGCATCTTATATATTATATATATATATTTATATAACTATCATACAGCATGTTATTAATATAATATATATATACTTATCATTCATTATGTATAATACTCATGCACTCACATACTTATATATATATACAAACAGCACACATAACATGCCCCAACTTACAAATATATACATCATATATATATATATATATCTGCATATGTAACAGTATATCATATATACACACGTATCTAAATATAACGGGTTCAGCCATTAATACCTAGCAGCGGAGTGACGGCCAACGGTGACTGTTCACGGCAACGGCTACAGTCTACAGCGGCGGCGCTAAGCGGATCGAGCTCCGGACAACGGCTGGTCGCAGTGTGTGCTTCACGGTGAGACAGCGGCGGTCCGGCTGGTTGCGGTGCGGTGGTGGCTGGAGAAGTGACGTTCACGACAGCGGCGGTCCGGCGGCTGCACACAGCGCGATGCGTCTCCGGCGAATTGGTGTCACACACCGTATTACCCGACGTACTCGCAACGATGCACTAGTCTCGTCGTGAGATTGAGAACGACGGAGAAATTACGAGAACCGAACGTTTCGGTGTAGCGGCGGCCGGCGGCAGGCGGCGGCGGCTAGGACGCTGGGTTTAAGGTGGCTAGGGTTTTACCTTTTAAAATCGTGAGTTGCTAAAAAAAATTCTGATCGTCCGCTCCTCGTTTAAGAATTATTCCAACCTTTTAAAAATGAAAAACAACTGAACGTGTGCCGGAAAGAAAGGGGCGTGTTATTCTTGTTTTTGGAATTGTTCAACCCAATTCTATAATTAAAGCCCACGCTACTAATTAATAGTTAGTACCGGCCCAGCCCAAAACCTTAACCGGCCTATTGGGCCGGCCCAATGTAAATTAATACCCAGTCGGAATTTAAATCATTTCTCACAAACGATAACTCGCGAAAAATATAACAATTATATTTTCGCGTCCAAAATAACTTTCTCATCCATATGAGACTCTTTCCAAAATTCCCGATAGGAATATTCCCGATTCAGTGGTTTTGGTTAAATAAGGAAACTTTTTCCAAACTTATAAAAACGACTCGGTTTTCGCCCAAATAATTTTCTCGTATTTTTCTCAATTCATAATCACAATTATGAACCTTGGATTCAATCATATTGACATCCAACCATGCTAAAAATTAACAATTAATTATCTAGCTATCGTTTTCAATAATCAGGAAACACGTGGTGTGACCCTCAATGGTTCAGGTGTAAGCTAGCCGTGGGTTCACAACACATTGTGATTCGAACAACACATTGTTCTTATATGAACTCGTCCCTTAGAGTCCCTGATTAAATAAAACTCATTTTACTTAATCACTGGTCAAACCAGAACCCAACGAATTATGAGAGGCGCCTAGCAACAACGCATCATAATTCCCTAGATACAAATGAAGTGCCTGCAAGAACCTTGTAATATAGCTTATATGTACAGTACGATCCCTTCGCGATCCATGTCCCGATTGAACAAGAGGTATTGGTTCATCGAGACCTCTTTCTAGTTCAATAATTGTGTGTACGTTCTAGGTTCAAGATAATCCGTTCGTGTGTAACTTAGAGAAACACATTTATCTAAACACCCCACTATCAGCTCTGGCCAGAGACTCCGAGGATTTATCAACCATCAGAACACACAGGACATCCATGACTTATCATGCGTTCGAATCCTCTACTACCATGCACAGACTTCCCACTAGATTCCCGACTATGCGAACGTTGCCCCTTTTGATTGGCCTCCAAATAGACACAGAGACAGGTCACAACATAGCCTGTCCTCTAGTGAAGTCACGGTGAGGTCTGGGCCTTAAGGATTAATGTTGTACGCTATATCATAGAAATCATCTACTCGATGAGTGGGAACCACTTAGAGATTTTTAGGCGAGGGAGTTCAGTGAACTCATCTTATGAGCACCTACTTATGTATGTCGATGTCCAGACACCGTGACCGATGAGACGTGGTCCACATACACTAAGTACTAGTTTTTATGGGAAAGGCCTGTATCCTCATTATGGCGTAACCCTTTGACTAGGAACAAGTTCGACGAGTTACATTACGTACTGGATTATCTCACGGTTCTGTTAGACCAATCCACCGCAATAAAGTAACTTCATCAGGACCATACCTATGCAACTAGCATGGGATAAAAGATATGGAATGCCAATATGTATAAAAGATATTATTACGAATAAAAAACCGATTGTATTACACGAGAATGGTCAGACCACAGCCACAAGTTGGCTTGTTGGTCACCTTATTCTAACAATAACTCCTAAGAGATTGTAAATTTTCATTACATTTACATAATATATATATATATATATATATAAATATGACTAATTACTATATTAATCATTAATACATTATTTTATAAGATTGTGGATAATATACTATTTTCTAATAAATCTTTTACATGATGTTATTAATTATTATATTAATTAGTAATTTTTTATGATATCATGTCACTTTATTAGTAAAGTTTTGTAGTTGAAGAAAAAATAGAGTTTTTATTTTTTTTAATATAAATTTTAAAACGAAAAACTCAATATTTATATTAATTTAATTTGACCCCCAAACTATAAAATTTTTGCACTTTACCTCCAAATTATAAGATTATTACACTTTACCCCTCAATTCTTCGCCGACGGAATCTAGAGGGAATATTATGCAGGAATAAACTTTCGGGGCAATGTCTAAAATTCTTGTATATTAGAGGACAAAGTGAAAAAAAAAAATTTGAGGACAAAAAGTAAAAACCCAAGGAAATACCATTTTAATTGTCTCGAGAGTCTCACTAGCTGGATCAGACTAAAGAATCCAAATAGAATTTTAAACATACATTGAGGGAACTTCAACTTTGTCCTGTTTGAATCGGTGAAGTGCATTTTTTGTCATGTTCCGGGGGCACATTTGTGAATTGGTCGTATAATTATAAAATAAAAGAGGTTCTACAGTGACCCCCAGTGTACAATACCCCATGTTTTTTTACCGTTAGATCATTTCAATTTTTATGTAGTGAAATAATCTATTGGGTTAAAATACATGGGATATGATAATTTTTCTAGACATCTTAAAAATATCTAATATCTTATTAGATATTTTAAGAGCTCATTGTGTATAAAACTCATCCAAGGTTATATAATTCATTTTCTCGAATGCTTATCTTGGAAATAAGCTAAGCTATTATATGATCAAACCGTTGTGAATAAAACCCATCCAAAAGGTTATAAAACTTTATAGCACTTGTTTTTAGTATTAAAATAAAGAGTATAATTGAGAAATATAGATAAAGTAATGTTTCTTTCTTAATCTCATTACAGATATTCCTGTAACACCTCCAAGGAGTACTATTTAAGATGATAAACACCTCATATAAGTATTAGTAATTATAAATGCAATTCTAATTTGATCAATTAGCCATAGCAGATGAAAACCTAATTCGAATAAAAAAGGCTGGTTATATATCTTATTAAAAAAGATATTAAGAAAAAAATAAATCAAGTTGCTATCTTTTTCTCTTCTTTGATCCGATTCAACTCATCCAATCGTTTTGCCCAAGCTCTTTCCCTTGCTACTGCAGCCATCTTTCGCTCTACCCTTTTCATTATCTTTTTCTTGTTAGCCTCTTGCAATTGAGCTTTATGCTTCCCTTTTTCAAACTACACCACAATAAATATCAATTTAAAAAACACATATCCAATATCCAACAGCATAATCTCAAATAAATATGTAGAGACTATTAGATGATATAATTTTGAAATCGTAACCAAAAGTTCCTTATTAAATCTTAACATGACTTTCCTATAACTATCCTCAACACGAACTAGAGCTGGGAAAAAAAAATTGCACTTACCTACGGATAACCCTTGAAAAAACTTATACGGGATGTGATGTATCTAAAATCGTAGTGTATCTTTAAGATAAGCAAGGAGGTACCTTGCCTAGTTTTTATTAACATTAACATGTTAGGAACAACTTGCATGTGAACAAAAAAGTAATAAAGTGTGACTTCTAATTATGAACTTGCTGGAAATTGGCAATTTTAAGTTTGTGTTGGTTGTGTAGTTTTGTTAATATAAATGAAGACGAATCATAGCTGCAAATATAGCCACATAAATGAGCTAAATAATGACCTGAACTCGAACTGCAAGATTTTCACCTTGAGCTTGAAGTAAAGCTCAACAAACTGGAGCTTATAGTTATTTTTCGTGAACTTGAGCTTAAACTTAGGCTCCAAATACATTTGGATTGATGGATTTAAAAATCAAGGGATTTCAATTACCTTGGATTTGAAATTCATTCATTTCTTGTTTAGTGTAATGTGGATTTCAAACCGTTATAAATTCTCTTTTTTTTTTTTTCAACCTATAGAATCTAACATTGAACTCATCAAACTCGAACAAAATTACAATTGTTGCCTATGGGCAGAAGAGCCTCCAAGTACTAAAACACATACTAATCTAGGAGAAACGGGAGACCAGCCACTCCACACGAGGAGACTTAAACTAAATATTCTGTCACGCTCCGGGCACGACAAAAACGCACTACAAGACAGCAAATTGCCTCCCTACGAGTTGCCCCTCAGCCAGAAATTTCCACAACCAAATGACAAGAAAAAAAAAAACCTAGAAAAACAAAACAAGAAACTGAAGAAACGAAAATCAAGCCGCCCTCTTCCCAACGCCGCCACCGCACCACCTCCACCACCACTCCAATCCCAACCCCCAAACCACTGAAACGTGCAGCTCCTCCAAGCCGCCTCAAATCAACGTCCAACGCTTGCACCATGGAAGATTGGCCTTAGAAGAGAACAAGGGGAAGGGGTAGGACCGGGGGTGGTAACCGCCCCCGCTCAACCAGAACGGGAGGTGGCGGCTGGTGGGTGGGAGAGGGAGATAAAACGAGGGGCATAGGGTTTTGTTTATTACTATAAGCTCAATTATAAAATCAAGCTCACGAAAACAACTATAAGCTCAAAAAATTAAACGCAGTTCGACCTCAAGTCATTTGGCTCATTTGTGACCAAGCTTGAGCTCCACCACAAGCACAAATAGTACATAAGTTATAACTCACTACAAAAATGAAATTACTAAATTAAGTCTACTCTAATTAGATTTATAATAATCACCCCATTTCGTACTTCTACAATTAAAATGCATACTGGATATCAAAAACACAAATCTACTGATATTTATGAAAAATCAATTCAACAGTCAAATTCTACTCAATTTTAAACTCAAGCTTGAAAAAACTAGAACTCGGTTTGGGTCTTAGCGGCTATATTTGCAGTTAACTTGACCCGGCGTGTAATTTATAATGGTAAGAAGTTGTGTCTAGTTGAACACACCGCAACATAACAGGGTGATGTGATTTATGAGCGCTAATTTAATCTAAAGCAAGAAAAAATCAACCAATAATTATAAAAACTTTTAAAAGTTCCGGTGAACAAGAAACTAATGATTTTACTTCATTTGTATTAAGTAAACCTCACAGACAACACAATCTTAAATTAATAATTTCCCCCAAGTCCACAAGTATAAGTCACACTTTATTACGTTTATACACATGTCCATCACACCAGGTAATAGCACTAATGCACATTCTTCGGTTTCTGAACTAAGCGGATAGCATTGTCGATGGAAAACCACCAATGAGCATAAAAACATAGAATGTGCCACTCCTTGCAAATGCACTTCAAAACGAAATTGTAGTTCCAATTGTCTGGAGTTCAATTCTAAAACTACAAGTGAATATTACTAATCGCATTTGCATCTCTTAGCATTAGAGAACATTAGAAACAACATCTCAAGCCCCAACCACAAAAGAAATCAACTCTAAAAAGACAAATCAAAAAATATAAAAACATACCATTATAAATGTGCGATGTTGTTTAATTCTCTTCTTCTCGTTCCTTTTCTTCGCACTTCCCTCATTTGGTTGATTGGGAGGTATAGGTTCCCCAGACACACATTGTACCCATGCGTATGGACCTAATATTAATATATTTAATTTTCAATCCAGTCCAGTCCAGTCCAGTCCTCTCTCACATCTTTAATATAAAATATAATTATTCAGGAAAATTCTAACCTGGGGGTTTCAAGGCGGCCCTTTTGGGGCGAGGCTTATCGATTGGTCTCCGTTTGGGGTACCTTGTGTCCGTAAGGCTGTGGAAAGCATTAAAGGGGGGCATCCAGGGTAGATTGCAGCGGATGGGAGCGGAGAGGTGACGGAGCTCCGACGAAAGGATGGTGGAGTACTTTTTTGCAGCGGGAGAATGAGAGGTGACGAAAAGGATTCTCGAAAGGGGTCGGATTATGGATCTTGGGGCTCCGAGACCCATGGCTCTGGACTGATTTGGCACCGTGAGAAATGGATATTTATTTCTTTTTTTGACGGGTGGATATGTTATTCGGGAGAGAGGGACGCACACGGTTTCTTCACTCGCCGGCTAATTTCAACTTAAAACAAGTTATTTGGCTATTTTAGCACCTAAACAGCAAAGTCTTGCTTCCTTTTATACTCCCACGTATGAGCTACTTAATATCATTTTGTTTTTATATATTAATTGTCAGACGGTCCAAACTATATAACTAATAAACATATTTTTATGCACATATTAAAACTCCAAACTATATAACTAATAAACATATTTTTATGCACATATTAAAACCTATTTAGTTAGGTTCCAACTTATATTTGTACATTTATAACGCCTTTTAATTCATTTTATACTATTTCGACGTTATTATGTGTTTAGTATATTTTTGTTATTGTGTAGAATTTTTGAAACTTATTTGGGTTTAAAAGAACACGTGAATGATAATAATAGAGAGTTAAATTAAGATCAAGAAAAAGAAGAATCCATTGGGCCCTGACCCATGCAGTCCACGAGTCGACAAAGCTTAGACGTCCAATATCAACCCCACTAGCGATCGATACTCTAGCCGCTCATCCATAGCGCTTTTACGGCTTGGTGTAGTGACCCTGCTCACGATCGCTATCCAGGCTATTACTATGTTTTGTTTTCACGTCGAGCACTAGCGGCCCAATTAGCGACCACTTATACGGTTGCTAACGAGCTTAGAACGTTAAAAAAGGCTCAAAATTTGAGTCAATAGCTGACATTTATTTTGTACTATAAAAGTTAGTGCAGAATCTTATCCAAATGTTTCGCTTCTTATAAATAAATAAATAAAAATCATCCTTCACCATAAATTAGATAGAATTAAGAGATTGAGTGAGTTTGAGAGCACATTCGGAAGAGAAACAACACGAACCACGAAGATTGAAAGATCAACACGCTTCAAGGGTTTAGCTTCTTTTTACTTTTTATTATATAAACTAAGTGTTTGATGAATGCTTGATTAAGTTTACAAACATGTTTAGCTAATTTCCCTTTATTATGGGGTTTGAGATGAATAGTGATTGAATAATATTTTGATAATTCTTTCGATTCAAGTATGATCATTTTGCTTATTTTCGTGTTTTGATTTTATTGGTTTGTAAGTGCTTAATAAACTTTTGTGTTTCTTAACTTAAGGTTGTGATTGATTAACAACCTTTCAAAACTAATAGTTTGATAATTCATAATTCGAGAGATGAGGTTTATCAATAAACTTTCAAATCCGAAACACTCTAATTAACAAGACTGAGAGGTTTGCGATTAGTAACGAAGGAGTAAAGATCTTTAAAAGCTTTTGAAATTCTATTTCTGATTTTAAACGAATGTGTTGTTTCTTAGAATCTACTATTTGATCACTTCGAGAGAATGGCGAAATTACAATTGTAATTGGCTTACAAGTGGATTGAATCCCAATATACTTGATAGATTCTCGGGAACTCATTACGAATCCAAAACTCGAAATATTTCTTAACACTTGGTTTTCTCAATTCTACGAGTTGTACTTTGGTCTTGGGTGACTTTTTAATTGGTAGTTTAAATTAAATTATGATCGTCGTTTGAAAAAAAAAAATCCCAAATCATTCTCCATCGTTTAGATAAAACTACATTATTCGTATTATATTACTTACCAGCATAAAATCGTTATATGGTCTTTGTGGGATTAGATTTGCTCCGTTTATACTACGCATGCACCGTATACTTGCGGTAATATAAAAGAGAAAAGTAATAAACAAGGAATAATGTTAATTATCTAACTATTGTCGTAGAAGAATGACAATTGATGTAGAACATGTATTGAAAGATTGAAAATATAAGACATTGCATGAAGAGAAGGATAAGAGGGAAAAAAAAACATATTTCTTTTCTTCACCACGTTAGACAACCTTTATAATAATAACAATTATTATAATAACATTTGATTGGCAAAATATAACAAAAACAATTAAAAATATATATTAAATTATGTAGTTATTAGGCATGTATGACACATAAAAACTAAATTATTTAAAAATTAAATATTTAATTATGTAGATATTAGGCTCGGATGACAAATAAACAACCGAGTTTTATTTGAAAAATAAATATAATAAAAGGAAATTATTAAATTTATTATAATTATATTTTTTAAAATAAGGAAATATATTAAATTAGGTAGATAACACGTAATCACGTAAATATAATATAAAAGGAAAATATTAAACATTAAGTTGCGTACTCCCTCCGTTTTAAAATAAATGTCTTTTTAAATACTGAATTTTGTTACAAATTTAATGTTATTTTAGAAAATTTCATCACTTTATTCCAATTTTATCCCCACTTATTTTAAGAAATATAGATAAATTTATGGCAATAGGATAACTAAAGAGGAAGAATGAGAGGAATTAAATAGGAATGTTATTGATTGATTGAGCGTGTGTTGGTCAAGTATTTATATTCCTTGATTTTGAACAAAAACTCTAAAATGACACTTATTAAGAAACGAAAGAAGTATATATTAGGCTCGAATAACACATAAACAACTAATTAAAAAATTTATTAAATTAGGTGTGTATTAGACTTGGATGATCATATATACACATAATATGAAAGGAAAATATTAAATATTAAATTAAGTATATATTAACATCATATGATACATAAACAAGCGAGATGTCATAATGTTTTATTTGCTCGACGAAGCAGAAATATAGATTAATGAGATTTTGCATTAATATATAATGTGATATTCACAAACACACCTGTTAGTTCTTCTACATATAAAGTTGAAACCAAAAGCTGCAAACACTGAAGTGTGTGTGTGTGTGTGTGTGTGTGTATTTATTTATTTATTTATTTATGGAAGCTGATAATCAGTTTTTTTTTTCTTGTTTGCAAATACTCCTAGTAAATTGTTTTCTCCATGAGTAATCTTTTGCTAACTCTCCTATATAGTGCAAGCAATTCAGTTTGATCGTGATCATTCAAGGGTCTGATTTGTTGAGCTGATAACTTGTAGTTGGTAGCTGGTTTTAAATTAGTACTCGCTATATTAGTTCATTAAAGTAACAGGTTGAAGGTTAATTTACAAATGTATGCATGATTGAAAAATATAAAATTATACATAAAAAATAAGAAAAATATAAAAAATAAAAGAAATAAATTATAGTAATTAATAAAGACTTCCCAAAATACTTGTTCAATAAATAAGACAAATACATGAGAAATAATTAAAAAACAATTATAATAATAAATAAAACTTTACTTATGACTAATAAAAATATTTACGTAAAAGTAATATATTAGTTTATAGATAAGATATTTTTTTACAATATAAGAGGATAAAAAAGGATTTTTCTCTGTACTGTATGACTTTGTTAGAAAGAGCTACTATTTGTAATTTTTTATAAATATGAGCTTATTAAGCAGAATAAGCTATCGGGAGCTTATTCTTGATTTTTCCTAAAAAGACTAAGAGAAATTATTGAGAAGGAATAATGTATAAATACTTTCAAAATTTTCAACCAAGTAGGGCCTTAATGTTGGCATTGTTGGATGTCCCCAAATTATCATTGCTATTGTAAGTGATTCTCAAATACTTGTGTACTATGGTATTGTTGGTCCCAATCATATAACTCTAATATACAATGATAAATAGGTGGCTAAAACCAAATGATATCAGTATTGACAATAGGTTGGATGGAAGTTGTCTGATGTCAGTGACTTCAATGTTAATGTGATATTTGAGACGTGATATTGCAAAAAATATTATTTTATTCCATTTTTTTATATTTTTATTTAAAATGATGAGAACATAAAATAATTAAACAACGTATTTTTAAAAATTAAGAAATTACAAATAATCTAAAAATTAAAACCTTAAAAATAATTAAATCATTATAAGCATTACAATTTTTTAATTAAAAAATCAAAATTTTCCAATGTTGAATTTTTTTTATATTTTGTTGATTTTCAATTATTTTTCGAATTCAATATTTAATTATTAAATTATAAATTACATATTTTCTTCTTTTTTTTTTACATTCTTTCCAAGAGATTTTGGGTTCGAAATCCACAACTATAATTACCCCCACACACATACACACCATTCCCGCACCAATTCATCTATAATCTTCTTCTTCTCTTGTATTTTCAAGCTCAAAGTTGTGAAAAATACTATCAATCTTCTTCTTCTTCTCATTTTTATAATATTCTTTTCTAATATTATTATGGAAAGATCTTCTCGTACTACTAATACTAATCGAGGTCGAGGATCTTCGGCCGTTACCGGTGATTATATTTATGGTGAGATGACGCCGCAAAAAATCGATAATTTATATAATCAAATTGGCTTCGATAAATATTTACCCACCTCCGACGAATCTAAACCACCTGCCCACGTTAATCTTTATGAAGATGAGGAAGAAGGGGGTGTTATGACGCTACCGCCTCCAAGAAAACTGAATGAACTCCAATCCTCCATCTTCAAATATCATTTCAAAGAAATGATGATCGATGGTGTAAGAATAGCTTGGCCAGGTTTTAAGAAGAGTTCTTAACTCGTGCAAAATACAATTATTATCCCAAACACTACGCCTTCGGTTGTAATAATAACGGTTACGAGATGATGAAAATACACATGGAGTAGAAGTTTCCCGAAAAATAAAGCGTTGAGAGCTCTCAAACACAGTTAAACTTCCCGCCTTCATCTACCGACTAAGGTCAAGGTACGAGTTCTAGTTTATTTCAATATACTGAAATTGATCATAGAAAATTTATTGCATGATTTATTGTCATTATGTGTCTTCCTTTTATCATACGCATGTTAGTCATTATGAAGATTATACTAAATGTGCATTTAATCCAAGTAGCACTAGTATTTCACGTAGTAAGGTTACTCGTGATATCGATAACATGGTTGGCGAATATAAATTGAATTTGACTTCCTTTTTGATAGTTTGCCACATGTCTAGATATGGTTCGATATTTGGAAGTATTGTCATCATAATAATAATTATATGAGAATTATATATCACTGATTTGATAATTATTGGACTTTGCAAAAATATTTGATTACATATGGAGAGTTTAATAGTACTCATACCACGGTCGATTAACAAAACATCTGTTATTTTATTCGAGTATCATTTAGGTTGCAAAGCATTTTCAATTTTATTTTATAATGTTGTCACTAATACGGCTAGTTTCGAATTGCTAAAAATGTTTTGTCAACCTTCTATTGGTGGTAAATTATTTTGTATTAGCTGTATTTATCATATTTTGAATTTATAGATTCAAGATTGTTTGACTACTTTCAAAAATAATGCTACTTCGATTAGGAATGTGATATTTCATACTGTAAAAAATAATTAGATTACAAAGAAATGGCGATAACGTTGCCAAAATAATGGTTTACATCCTAAACTCTGTTGATGGGCCAAGTCGTTGGAGTTCTACTTATAAATTTTTTAATAAATATAGCGCAAAGACTTTTATTAGAAAAGAAAAAAGAAAAAAGAATGTTGAGTACAAGTCAATCAACTAACACTAAAAATAGGTCCTTAACACAAACCAACAAAATCTAACACGAAAGATTATCCAATAAAACATTAAAGTTTCACAAGAAAACCTTTCATAATAGTCTTTTAGAAGGGGTGAATTTCGGATGGGCTTTGTTTTGTTCAACCCATTATTGTCTGGCAATCATGTCCATTGCTTGAAGTGCAGAAGAAGACTTAGGTATAACAATTTGGAAAGTGGTAACAACCTCTTTTTGTAAGTCATTAATAATCTTCCTTAAAATGTCGGGGTCATTCCTCTGAGTAGATCCATTGCCAATAATTATTGAGTTGGCAAAATTCTGATGGTTATCACTGGAGGAGTCGAGAAGCATGGAGGCTGATTTTCAGAAAGGAGAGGTATCCGGCTGGCGAGCGCTTTCAAGATCCGTCTCCTCGACAAAATCAAGCGAGTTCTCAAGTTCTTCCTCTTCAAAATTTGACCAAACCTCATTTGATATATCCGCACAGTGTTCCCTTGGACTGAATTGGGGGCGCCAATAATCAAAGACTTAAGAGCATTATCGTGGGCAATGGGGAAACCACTTGGGCATGGCATCTGGCACGTCTAAAATTAAAGAGGAGCAGTCACAACGTCAGAATCTCCTGACATGGTGAAATTATTATCCGTGTGGACAAAATTTAGTACGCGGTTGTCTGGCACGACCCCCTTCTTGAAAGAAACATTCTTGTTCTTATCTATCACAGTTTATTGCTTAGTAGGCTGAATCGTCACTTTTCAGGAGGGGCGCGATCGACTATGCCCCTTCTTTGAAGTAGTCAGCTCGGAATGACTACAAATAGCAATCGAGTGTCCCACTATCTTACATATGTGAAAGTTATAAAACTCGAGTGTCCCGTGCGTTCGGCACTAATCTATTCGGTAAAGGGTGTGTTGAATCAACTTCGACAAGCACCCGAGCAAACCATGGGGTGAGTTGTGATCAAGAAAGGATTGTGAACTTTTTTTGCTAATCAAAATATTGATTATTTGCCAACGTATGGGATGACTGTTATAATATGATTTCAAATTTCAATATTTCTAACGTTGCAATCATGACTTTAGCCGGTGTTTATTATCCTACTTCTTCACTTCTTCTTGATAAATGTATTCGAAATGTACTTATTAGTATTTCTTTACTCAGTCTTTAATTAAGTGGTTGCATTACTAAAATGTTGACAAATTGGGTCAAATATTTTCTATACATTCCTAATATTTTTTGATTTCTAAAATTTCAGACCAGCATTATTGAAGCTAAGGTTTAGAAATTTTGCTTACAATTTACTATGATGCATTAGTGTCTTTTTGAGAAAGTTCGGGCATTGAGACTCCTAACTCCTTACTTTGTACTCAACAAGCTAAATAATTTTTATTTTAAATATACCCAATTTTCTAGTGATTTTAATGTTTCACATTCGTTTTCACCTTCCCCAAATGTTGGTACAAATCCCAGTAGTATTACTTCTAATGTAAGACATGGTTCAACGACCCTTGACAAGCTCTAACCCCTCAAGATTGAATGAAGATACTAAGCGAAAACGACAAAGGACTATTGCTAGTCGAACTCAAAGAATTGAAGTTATATTTAGGTAATTTTGAATATGGAAGCATCCCGAAAAAGCCTAGTGGTGCTAACGATCTTGTGCAGCTTTAGTCGAGAATGACTTCTATTTCCCTACACTTTCTATGATTGCAAAGGAGGTTCTTGCCTTTCATATTTCAATAGTTTTCATTAAACAAGCCTTTAGCATGGATGACTCTGTGTTGTACGATCGCCGATCTTAAATTATTGCCTAAAAATCTTGAAAACTAAATATTAATCAATGATTGGACTAAAGTCGAGAAATGCAAGAAAAAAAATACTACAGTTTGATGAAGATTAAAAGAACAAACATATGATAGCACTTGGGGAAGCAACGATAGTAACGAATGAACAAAGTCGAGCCTCCTCTACTATCCAAGTAGGTAAATAAAGTAAGTATAAGAATTACGTGGGTTTTGATTTCTGATGTGAATACGCAGACAAGTTAATTTCAATATTAAAAGTTAAAACTTTGAATTTTAATTTCAAACATTAGAATTAAAATCAAGTCCTTTTAAAAAATAATAATAACTTTTTAAACTCTTTTTTTTTTTTCAAAAATAAAAATAAAAAATCGAACTGCGTGGGCTTTGATTCCGTTATGAGTATACGTAGTCAAGTTAATTCCAGTATTAAAAGTTAAAATTTTGAATTTCAATTTCTAATATTAGAATTAAAATCAAATTCTTTCAAAAAAAAAAAAAAATCAGGATTTTTTTAAAACTTAATAATTTCAAATATTTATTTAAGTTTTTCATTTATTTTCACTTCTTTTTTATAAACAAAATATGTAAAAAAAAAAAATAAAAAAAATATCGTCGGTTATGAAAAAATTGGCTTTTTTTAATCGAATTGTACCACTGCACAAATCGGAACCATAACCAATTTTACATCGATTCGATTTCGGTTTATACCTTGATAGTATTTTTAATCGGCAATTAAGAAAATGAAAAATGATCGATTGAACACCTCTACGACGACGTCACTAACCTAAGCAATTAAGAGCCACCGGAAGTTGACTTTCGTGGATCAAATTTCTGACTAAATTTAATGTATATTTAATTTATGATTTAGATATTTAAATTTTGTTGTTGTTTAGATAAGATGATTTTTAGGTCATTATTCGATTTGGGTTATATAAGATATTTTAAATTAGACATTATTTTTTTTTCTTACAACTGTATTATAAATTTTTTGAGTTTATTGAATGGTACAGTATAATAAAATATAACTAGTATTCAATTAATCCACTGGATGCTGATTGGACCTAACGAATTTTATCACGTCCCAATATATATCAACATCAATTTGCTCACCTTTGAATTTCAAAACATTTGTAATGTTATATTATTTTTATCTGTACGTAGTGTTTTGGAATGAGTATGATTGTATATTTTATTATATTCTTTAATCATGAACAAATATATATGTCTGTGTCAGTCACAATTTAAAATACTTGGAAAATACTAGAGTGGATAAGAATAATACAAATTGATAGATACAAAATATTATTGTTTAAAAAATATTTTTTAGACAATATCATCCTTAGAACATCTTTATCATCTCCCTCTTTTCCAATTCTCACTCCGCCACATCACTAAAAGTACCCTCCACATCATTTCCCTTCCCTTCCCCTCCACAATTCTTTTTTATCTTATTTATTCACCCTACCAACAAACTTACTATTCATAGGTTCCACATGTTCCCCATTAATTTTTATTTATATTTTTTATATTACAATACAATTATATTTATCTATTATCTATTTAAATATTTTATGAATATAAAAATTATATATATAAATATATATATATATATATTTGAATTTTTTTATTTATAATAATTAATATTTATGAGTACTTTAAAATTTTAATTAATAATAAATCTTTTTTTTTAAGTTTGAAAATTTATTTTATTACAATAATTATTTTTTTAATTTTTATATATATAAACTCTATTTATTTCTTAATTTTTAAGATGTGATATTATATTTTATTTATATATTTATTCTTAATTTTTTTTCACTTATATTTAATATTAATGTGAGTACTTTAAAATTTTAATTAATAATAAAATTTTAAATTTTTTAGGTGTGAAAATTTATTTATTTTGCAATAAATTTTTTTAATATATATATATATATATATATATATATATATATA
>BMAC01000065.1:737559-769666 GCA_014905375.1 Phtheirospermum japonicum
TTTTTTTTGGAATTACTGGATATTACTCTATTAGAGAGATAACAATTATAAGACTTCTTCTAATTGTACTCTGGATTTAAAACTCTTGCAAACAATTATAACTTAGTTAAAAGTCTTATATATAACATATTTAACCCGCAGCGAAGCGCGGGTCGATTTCTAGTAATTATCTAAGTGGAGGTCCTCTTGTTAATTAACGTAAATTCAATTTTAAGTCAAATAGTCCAAAATTATGATATGAATATACCACAATAATAATAATAATAATAATAACTGGGGCAGCAGGTGATTGATGCCTACTCCTGCTGCCGCCGGATGCCACCGCCGGCCCGTGGAAAATTCTACGGGAGTCGTAATTTTTTTCCGGCGATATTTTTTTTTTCGCCCATAAAATTTCGTACTATATGTTTGAATTTCTTAATATATGTCCATGGAGTAAGTGTAAATTTTTTTTACCCAAATAATTTCTTACTATATGTCTGGATTTCTTACTCACTACAAAAAAAATCAAAATTGCCGACAGCCATATCCGTCGAGCCGTAGCCAAATCACTTACCGATGGATTAAGGCCGTTGGCGAATTTTTTATCGGTGATTTCAATTGCCGACGAATATTTCAATCCCGTCGGCAAATGCTGACGGCTTTTCCGACGGATACAGTCGCTAGTAAACTGCCGTCGGGATTCCTTTTTTTTAGATTTATCAACTAATTTTGCTCTCATCGGTAATTAAATAAATAAATAAATAAATAAATTTTAATTTTACCGATGACTTCCATATCCATCGGTAAATACAATTTGATTTTACCGACGACTTCCTTGTCCGTCGGTAAATAACATGCATACAAGAAAATTTATATATTGTACATGTATGGGAAGGCCGACGGACTATATAGTCTATAGACTGGCAAAAGTTGTTTAAGTCAAAAGAGGCAAAAGTTGTTTAAGTCTTTGTATAAATAAATTATAATAAACACAATAATCCTAAAAGAGGCAAAAGTTGTTTAAGTCAAAAGTCAACAATCAATTTCTGAATAGAAAGATGTGTATAAGAGACAGTATATATATATATATGAAATTAAAAAAATAAAAATTATTATAATAAAGAAGTTCTCACTAAAAAAATTAAAATTTTATTATTAATCACTTTATTATTGAATTTTTTTAATTATAATGAAGTAATAATAAAAATTAATTTTATAAATAAAAAATTCGAATATATATATATATATATATATATATATATATAAGATTTTTATATTTATAAAATATTTAAATAGATAAATATAATTGTATTGGAATATAAAAAGTATAAATGAAAATTAATGGGGAACAAGTGATACTCATAAAAAGTAAGTTTGATAGTAAGATGAATAAATAAGATAAAAGAGATAGCAGAAAAGTAAAATTTAAAGTGTACTTTTGATAATTTGACACATTAAAAATGAAAATTGAAAAAATAACAAGGCAAATGAGAGGGTACTAAAGATGCTATCAGGGTCTACTATTCTACTCTATGCTGCGAAGGGCCCATGATTTTCTGAAAGTTTTCCATCCTCGATGCATAACAAGTTACTCACTCGTACTATTGATACAAGCTTACACATTAAAATTAAGGCTTAGAACTTGGGCAAAAAGTGAAACAAGAGTTGATATGATTTTGGAATTGAAAATGACATCTCACCTGCAAAGGATCGGATAGTGACATTTAATTTCTGTAAGAGTGGGACAATTGAATTTTAGTTTATTTTTGAATTTAAATAAGTTAAATGTTGTGTATAAAGTTTATTTGATTATGACTCAATTTAGTTTGTACGAGTTTCAATTCAGTCAAAGGAACCTCAAATTATACAATATTTATTTATTGTTTTAATTAATCGAGTCAGATGTTTAGAACACAAAAACATGTCCAAAGTCGTTAAGATAAATCGAAATCAAAATATTCTTTCAATTTATGCATGAAAATCATTTTCTTTTATCAAATATCGGGTATTTAGTTTATTCATTAATCTTCAACTGTACTCTCCCCTAACTAACATTAGTTTACTGTTTTTGCTAAAAAAAAAAATATATAAATTGCTTTATTGTGGAAAATTTTGAGACCGTATAAAATACTTATATTTTGTGCTATATACGCGAGGGTATAAATTTAATGGCACGGCCGGAACTTTTAAAGCTAAAAAACTGCAAATAACGTTCTATTTATTTTAATTGTCCATTCATGTGATACCGATCAATTATTATTTTGTTTATTATTTATGTTTTGAGCAAAGTGCTACTCACCAATTATTACACACATATATAATAGACTAATAGTGGACTTGGAGTCAAGTTTGGTACGTACGACATTTAGAACCTAAGGTACGATTTTGCACATGGGATCACAAAACTTCGTATGGCATGTTATTTGTTCAATGTTCTAATTCATTCTTTTCAATGGCATGTGCCATTGCTGCAAATTTGTTGAAGACTTACGCGGACTTTTATTAACGAATATTGTTGCTTTACGACATCTTTTCTCCATGATTCGCATCCGGATTGATATTTTGAATGTGATATATTTATATGTTTTAATATTCAAAAATCAAATATTGAACTAATAATTTTTATAATTAAATAATTAAATATTAATAAATATAATATTATTAACTTTTCACACATAATTTGACATCAAATGTAATAGAATAATATATTGTCATTCATTTTTCATACCACTACAAAAGCACTAGCACAGATTGCTGACATGTTATTTTTGCTGACGAAAAATGCTAACGGGTAAAAGATCATCAGCATATGCTGATAGATTGCTGACGGGTTACTATGCTCACGGGTATAGGCTGTCAGTGCAGTCAGCAAATTTGCTAACGATTTATACCCGCTAGTAATAATAAAAAATAATTAAAAAATGTTGATGGCCTCACATCGGCGATAGATAGTCATATTAGTCATTTATATATATATATTTATATTTATAGGAACATAAAATAAATATAAGAATATAATATATAATAAGTTTCAATAAATAGTAATATATATTTATAATTTGATATCTACAATAAAAAATAAAATAATTTATATAACAAACAAGAATATTCTTACTACTAGGCGGATTTCGGTATATTCCGAAATTCCTAATTTGACATCAAATATAATAATAATATATTGTCACTCACTTTTCAAATGTATTTTAATATTTACAGTAATAAGTCAACAATTTTTATAACAAACAATAATATTCTTACTATTTACTGAATTTATGAATATCCAAAGCTCTAAACATTAGAATTTTAAATCCCATCTAATACTCGTCCAAACTAATCCTTAATGTTCATAAGGTATAAATGTTCCACTTTTCCATTATTGATTAAGAGCATCTCCAATACAATAGTGTTAATTGATCATATGTGTCAAATGACATTGACATTTTATAAAAAAAATTCTCCAATACATCAATGTTAATGTTATATATGTGATTTTTATTTTTAGAAAAAATAAAGAGAGAGAAATAACATGATTGGATTATATATATCTTTAAAATTAGTTATAAACATTGTCAAGAGTAATGTCTAGAATTTAACATTGTTCTTGACAATGTCAACCATCTAATGTGCCAAATAATTATTTACTTGTACCACATAATTATTTTTATTGCATGTATCAATTTTCTCATTTTTAACATTGTTATATTGAAGATGCTCTAATAATACCAACAACCTGTATTTATCTCAATAATGCATGTTAGTGACTTAAAATCACACAAATTTTATTGTATGATAATATAATATAGGAAATGGCTACAGTGGCTACAGTGACTACAGTGCCGTGAAGGCACCATACCTCCTAACCCCCTGCATTTACATCACTTGATCTTACCATTATTCATAACCAACTTTGGATCTAATGGTTCTGATTAAGTGAGGAATGATACCTTCACGACACCGTAGAAATTCCCTATAATATAATATAAAAACTACGGGACACAATATTTAGTTCTATTAAAGTTTTTGGAGCTTTAATTCTAGTAATTTGTATCTCAACGTTACTACCGTTTTAATTTTCTAAGTTGGTAAAAAACAGAAGTAAAATGGTATAAATTGAAAGACTGTCCAAATACAACTATGATAATTATTCATGTTTAATGTCCAGTTAAAAACAATAAAATTACATATTTTGATGACTATACCAAAATCGCATTATGGGAAGAGTGGGGGATATCTTTTACGTTTAGTTATAGCTATGCAAATAAATAAGTAGCTAATGAACCAATCGAGGAACTTTACTGATTGAATCTTTATTTATTTCGATATCCTGTATTTTAATTTGATTTACCTAATGAGTAATAAATTGGTATCATTTATAATAGAATTCAATTTATTATTACGGTAGAATTAATTAGGTTTATAATCAATATGAAGATTAAATAATGAGATTTTATATTTTATACACAAATATATCATTAATAATAATGAAAACAGTAAAAACAAAACAATTTATTAGTAGATAATAAAACCTAACTTAACGAAGTCTACTAATCCTATACTATAAGTCGGTCGCCCGCCTAACCTCTGGGCTGGGTCAATTTTGACAGTTTTACTTTTAATGCACAGACCTCCTCTATGGATCACAATAAATCCGTTAAATTGGGGACCGGTCCGCCCCGCCCTAGAGGGGATGGAAATAGCGATGGGTAAGAAATTACAAGTTTTTGCGAGGCCGAATATGAGGATTGGGATAATGTTCCCACCATCGGGTAGCCACAGGTAACCGTGAAACCGTCTTCATTTGAGACCCTTTTGAAACCAACATATATTATTATTTAAATATTTAATTTTTTATATTTTGAATCATTTTTAAATGTAATAGGCTAAATGTTTGTCATGCTATTTGAATTTTATTATAATTTTTTTTATATATATATTTAAGTAAACCTAAAAATCAAGCTCTATAATTTTTTTTTAAATCTTTTAAGTAATAAAATTTAAACAGGTCGTGTATGAACTGGGTATACGAACGGGGACGGATGATTGAGTATTGCAGGCGGGTGCAGGGCAACTAATATAGCCGGAGGGGGGATACCCGCTTAGTTTGAAATGGGGGTGGGGTGTGGATGTAGATGATTTTTTCAAGCAAGGGCGGGGTAGGCATACCCATCCCTTCCGCCCCCTTGCCATTCCTAACCCCTCTACTTGTCTTTTCTTATTTATTTTTAAGGGAAATTTGTCAAATCTATACTTATTATATAGGAAAGTTGAGGTGAGTTCACATGAACCACGAGCTTGTAACTCAAGTGGTATCACTAACCCTTTATAAGGGTGTTGACAAGGGTTCAAACTCTTCTTTTTTTTTTTTCTTTTCATTTATTATTTATTTGTTTAACAAGTCTTAATTAAAAAAATAAATTTAAAAATCAAATCAATTAGTGTAATTTTACTAATTCATATTATCTACATATGTTGTACTACCTTATTTTAAACTTATAGTCTTAATCAAAGAAATGAATTTTAAAAATCAAATCAATTAGTGTAATTTGACTAATTCATATTACCTACATATATTGTACTACATATTTTAATTTTATGATAGTTTTTATTCTACTAATTCATATTATCTACATATGTTGTACTACTTTATTTTAAATTTATATTCTTAATCAGATAAAATAATTTTAAAAATCAAATCAATTAGTGTAATTTGAATAATTCATATTACCTACATATGTTGTACTACATTATTTTAGATTTATGATAATTTTTATTCTAAATTTATTTAATCTATACTTTTGAAAAAGTCTTTAAACAGCTTTTGCATAGTTTACGAATTCTGCTTAGTAGGACCTAAACACATGAATGGTTTAAATTATTAAATTACATGTATTTATTGGTATTGAAACATGTATTAATTGGTTTAAACAGTTTTCTTTGGTATATATTCATGATTATACGATATTTATGGTATATAATGCAATCCACCTACAAGCAGTGTACATGTTTGATTGACATGTTTATTTGTTTTTTTTTTGTTTTTTTTTTTTTTTTGGAATTACTGGATATTACTCTATTAGAGAGATAACAATTATAAGACTTCTTCTAATTGTACTCTGGATTTAAAACTCTTGCAAACAATTATAACTTAGTTAAAAGTCTTATATATAACATATTTAACCCGCAGCGAAGCGCGGGTCGATTTCTAGTAATTATCTAAGTGGAGGTCCTCTTGTTAATTAACGTAAATTCAATTTTAAGTCAAATAGTCCAAAATTATGATATGAATATACCACAATAATAATAATAATAATAATAACTGGGGCAGCAGGTGATTGATGCCTACTCCTGCTGCCGCCGGATGCCACCGCCGGCCCGTGGAAAATTCTACGGGAGTCGTAATTTTTTTCCGGCGATATTTTTTTTTTCGCCCATAAAATTTCGTACTATATGTTTGAATTTCTTAATATATGTCCATGGAGTAAGTGTAAATTTTTTTTACCCAAATAATTTCTTACTATATGTCTGGATTTCTTACTCACTACAAAAAAAATCAAAATTGCCGACAGCCATATCCGTCGAGCCGTAGCCAAATCACTTACCGATGGATTAAGGCCGTTGGCGAATTTTTTATCGGTGATTTCAATTGCCGACGAATATTTCAATCCCGTCGGCAAATGCTGACGGCTTTTCCGACGGATACAGTCGCTAGTAAACTGCCGTCGGGATTCCTTTTTTTTAGATTTATCAACTAATTTTGCTCTCATCGGTAATTAAATAAATAAATAAATAAATAAATTTTAATTTTACCGATGACTTCCATATCCATCGGTAAATACAATTTGATTTTACCGACGACTTCCTTGTCCGTCGGTAAATAACATGCATACAAGAAAATTTATATATTGTACATGTATGGGAAGGCCGACGGACTATATAGTCTATAGACTGGCAAAAGTTGTTTAAGTCAAAAGAGGCAAAAGTTGTTTAAGTCTTTGTATAAATAAATTATAATAAACACAATAATCCTAAAAGAGGCAAAAGTTGTTTAAGTCAAAAGTCAACAATCAATTTCTGAATAGAACATGGACAAACACAAGATCAACAGGACAACAAGAAAAACAGATCCAGGAAGCAACTGTAAAATAATAAATAAATACAGAGAAAAACTAACCCTAATTTTGGACCATAGAGTAGTAAATTCGGAAAGATAAAAACCTCTCAGCTCGAGAGTTACGCTTCTCCTTCTCCGTCATCTGAACTGGCATGCCAAATCTCTCCACATGCTTCGCCTTCTTCTGAATATCAGTAACATTATCGCCGACGCCGATTCGCCCTTCAATTCATCACAGCCGCCTCCGGAAGAAGCCGGTGTCTGTTTCAATAAGGCGCTTTCCTCGGCAGAAGGCTTCGAATTGAGATCGGAGGTGTTGTTAGGGTTTTCCAATTTAGGTTCCGTCGTATTCGCCGTTGCCACTTGAGAGACTTTGGACAACTAAATCGAGCAAAGAGCAAAAGAATCAAAAGATTATAGTTTATGATTATGAGATCGTAGTGGCTTTTTAGAAAGAAAAAAAGAATTTTCGGAGGCGGGGCTGAGATAAAATGGAGAAGAGAAGAAGGGGCTCGGTTTTGATAATGGACGGGCCGGATTTATTATTTATTGTATTTAATATTTTTTAATATAATTTGTCACATCGATTATTTCAAAACCGACGTGAAATATTGTATGTCACGTCGGTTTTCAATTAACCGGCGTGGAAGTATCGCATATCACGTCGGTTTATTCATAAACCGACGTGATAAACATTTTACGTCGGTTTTTAAATAACCGACGTTAAACAGCCGACGTTAAATCCCTATTTTGTAGTAGTGTATTTGAGTTTGGCGGATATTGTTGTGAGTAGTGAACTTGCGTACGTCGTTTACTAAATTTTTTAACCCGACTTCGTACACTTGAGCTAACTTTGTTAGGAATATTATTTTCACATATATTATTCCTTATTTGTAGTTTGCCTTTCTTAGGACACAAAGTATTTTAGGACTCTAGATTTTTTTCTTAGTTGGAGTTTAGGACTTTATTTAGTTTCCTAAATACGTATTTAACTTGTTTAATAAGACTAGGAGTCTTGTTTAATTATTTAAGGGCCAAGACGCAAGAAGAGAAAATACGGAGAACACAGAGACAGACGACGCACACATCTTTGACGCAGAACACGAGAAAATAGATTTCTTGAGGCAACGGTCCAAATCAAGGAGATCTTCAAAGTTGCGTAACCAACAAAGAAGATCATCAGAAACTTTGCCACAAGACTTGAAGCCACGATCTTAATCACGAAGATCTTTGAAGTTGCGTAACCAACGAAGAAGATCATCATACCGAGGCGACGAGTATTTTGTGTATCAAGAGTTTGATACAATTTGTTTTATTTTTTCATATATTACTTTTTATTATTTTGTATTGATGTTAAACGTTTGAAAAGTAATATAGTTTTCGGGTTTGTACACCCAAGTTCGTAAGTACGATTACTTACGAACTGAAATTAATTTACTGTGTTTATATTTTCCGCTGCTGCTTTTTGAGATTCAGATGGTGTTAGGTCTGGTGACGTTTATCACGAAACCTAACATCATATCTGAAAACTGCATTTCTACAAAACTACATTTGGCACCAGAGCAGGGTACTTAACTCTAAGTATTTCGATCCTTATTTTGTAGATTTGACATGATGGACGCTTAAGGGAATCCAAGACCTCCAATCCTCAATGGTATTGAAGTTCAATGCCATGAGTGCAAGGGTTGGGGACACTACAAGAACGAATGTTCAAATACATTAAGGAAGAAGAGTCTTATTTCGAAGGAGTTTGATGAAGATGGAAGCGACTCTGACTCACCTGAGTCTGTACCTGCACTTTTTGCTCATGTTGCCTGGGATGACGACTTTCGAGTTCACAACATCAATTCCAACACCCTGTGCCTTAATGCTGAGGTTGAGGATTATCGCGACGAATATAAAAAGCTGTGCGTGGAGAATGATGAACTATTTTCCAAATGGAGAAATCAGGTTTTGAAAGTGAAAACCCTTACGATCAAAGTTGAAAAGCTTACTCATGAGATAGATGATCAAGTGAAGATCATTACCCGGTTAGAGACCTCTCTTACAAGGAAAGATTCAGAATTGGAACGAGTAAGGGCTGAGCTAAAAAAGGTTCAAGATACTATTTCAAACCTCAACAAGGGAAAATCGAAGTTAGATGAAATTCTGGAGATGTCATATCCAGAAACTTCAAGACATGGAATTGGTTACAAACCGGAGCAACAATCGCATCAAGTCAGCCACGACTGAGAATCTGTCAAGCGCCATAAGAAGAGAAGAAGGCAGTATGTTTGCCATCACTGTGGAGATCATGGCCACATACGTCCCTTCTGCTGGAAGAGAAHYGGGAAGAAAAGTCCTTTTCAGAGAATCAGCCATGGTGTTGGGACTCATGACAGAACTGGGGTTTCYGTCACCAAAGGCAACACCAAGTTCAGACAAGTCTGGGTAAGAAAGAGCGAGGTCAAGTGTAACATGATCTATACATTTCTGAATTCTCATGTTCCAGGAGCATGGTACTTCGATAGTGGTTGCTCCAAACACATGACCGGCTCAGAAGATCTACTTTCCAACATTGTCAAGTTTCAAGGAGAAAAGGTGAAGTATGGTGGAGGTGAAAATGGTCAAATCATTGGACAAGGAACTCTTCATGTCCCTGGTATTGCAAAGCTTGAGAATGTGTTGCTAGTGGAAGGTTTAACGGCGAACTTGATAAGCATAAGCCAACTATGCGATGGTGGTTTTAATGTCAAGATCACCCGTGAAAAATGTGAAGTCTATGATAAAGGCAATGCACGTATCCTCACTGGTCAGAGGACCTCTGACAATTGTTACCAAATAATTGGTGATGTGTTCTGCAGGTACAAGATCGTGGAAAGTTTGATCAAGGATAAAGCTGCTGTTGCAGGTGGTGACGGGTCTGGTGACATGTCACCGAACCCAAAACCAACTCAGGCTGCTCCAGAATCAGACTCGGATTCAGATAAGATATTTGCTCCTGTAGCTCGCATTAAGTCGATGGTAAAGTTTGTTTTCTTGTCAACTAACTGTTCTCTTTTTCGAGAGTCTTTATTTCTTGGAAAAATAGAGCCCAAGCATGTAGATGATGCTCTTAAAGCCGAGTTTATTGTAGCTGGAAGTGCGTGTATGCAACTTCTTTGGATGAACCAGATGATTGAGGACTACGGTCTCCATAGCAGTATTTTGACTGTACTATGTGACAATACGAGCGCGATTGACATCTTGAAAAATCCAGTTCAGCACTCTCGTATAAAACACATTGATATCAGGTATCACTTCATCCAAGACTTAGTTGAGAGAAAGATAATAAGTCTTGAACATGTAGGGACGGACAGTCAGTTCACAAAAACATTAGATTTAGAAACCTTCTCTCGTTTGAGAAGAGATCTCGAAATGTGCATTGTCTAGTCCATGTTGGGTTTGATGTTATGACGCCCAAAGATGTCATCGGTCATAACATCTGTATAATAACATATGTATAATTTGCATGCATTTTTATTTTCTTTCTCATACATCATACGAATGCATTGAGTCTGATTTAAAGAGAAATAAGGTCATGTGTTGTAATAAAAGTGATGACAAAAAGACTGACCTCTTCGATTGGGTGATTGTGGAACTTTCCCGCAGAAACAGGTTTTCTCCCAGGTCCAAAAACAAAAGGTGTTAACAGTAATTGCTGAAGATATAATAATCCTCTTCAAATCTTAAAAAGATGAAGAAAAATAAGACTAAAGGTCTGATCTTTAAATTTCACCTTATTGAGCGATTTTGACGTTGTCATTAACTTGGGTTAAGGGGTTTGTTTTCATTGACTTCACCTTATGCAATGTTGGGTCTAATGTCATCAGTCATGAAAAGCACCACTGATCAAAATCTCTAAAAATCTTTATGTGAATTTTTTTTAACCTTTCTAGGTCATACTTTTAGGCATAATTTAAGACATTCATATTTTGTGAATTTGCCTATATTGCTGAGTGTTCCGTTTCTCGTGTTTGCTTCTTTTTCTGACGTCTCTTGATTTTATTTTGAGGATGTAGTTATTTGATTGTTTCAGTGGCGTAGTGATCGGCTGTGCTGGGCAGGTAATATGAGATTGATATGAATTTTGGATTTGTCACTTTGTACGCTTTTTATACGGCTTTGGTGATGGTTCAATTTTCCAWCTAAAATTCAGTTTTTCAATGTTTATACGTGGATTGGATAGTGAAAATCATGGGCGGTTTTGTCTGAATTCGTGTGTCTTATTTAGAGATGGAGTTTCCTTTCTCTCAATTTTACTGCCTACGGCACTCGTTTTATTTTGTGGTTGTTTCCAATCTCTTGCAGAATGTCGAATTCACCATCACCAAGCAAAGCTCCGGAAACAGACACTGCATCTGGATGAAAAGAAAAATCCACCCAAAGTCTAAGACGAAAAGTCCTAAAGCTGCCCAAAAATTTCATGATGGTTCTGGTGACATGTCACCGAAACCGACATTGCCCAGTGCCGAACCAATTCCTTTCCCCAACTCCGATTCTGACAATGTACCATCTGCCAGTGCACCGATATCTGCAGCTGCCTCCGACCACTCTACTAGCTCTGATGAAGCTCCGTCTCAAGCCATCGAGATTGAAGACATGGAACCAATCTCCACGAGGTTCTTGACGAGTGAAGCTAAGGAGCTATTCTTGGGATTTCAAAACTGAGGCATGATTGTTGAGCGCCGGGTCCCCGTTGATATTTTCATGAAGCAGAATATGATTACCTTCTTAGGCACCGTGGCGCCTCTTCGAACTGGTGTCATTTCTGGTCTTCCCAACATCAGTTCCAACATGGTCCAGTTTTTGGTTCTGGCGGTGCAAGCACAGTTCCAGGCGTTGCGTGGTTCCTGGTTGGCGGCTCTTTTGCTTTCCGAACAAAAAGGGGGAGGAGGTGTAGAGACGCGACTGAGGAGGGTAGCTTCTAGTTTGAGCCATTGTTTGTGGTTTGTTTGTTCTAAACAATGAGTACTTGTTTAGGGGGAGTTTATAATTCAGGGGGAGTTTTTAGTCTTTTGATTATTTTCATGCGTCTTGGGTATTTTGTTCAGAAAGGCAAAAGGGGGAGATTGTTAGGAATATTATTTTCACATATATTATTCCTTATTTGTAGTTTACCTTTCTTAGGACACAAAGTATTTTAGRACTCTAGATTTCTTTCTTAGTTGGAGTTTAGRAYTTTATTTAGTTTCCTAAATACGTATTTAACTTGTTTAACAAGACTAGGAGTCTTGTTTAATTATTTAAGGGCCAAGACGCAAGAAGAGAAAATACGGAGAACACAGAGACAGACGACGCACACATCTTTGACGCAAAACACGAGAAAATAGATTTCTTGAGGCAACGATCCAAATCAAGGAGATCTTCAAAGTTGCGTAACCAACAAAGAAGATCATCAGAAACTTTACCACAAGACTTGAAGCCACGATCTTAATCACGAAAATCTTTGAAGTTGCGTAACCAACGAAGAAGATCATCATACCGAGGCGAAGAGTATTTTGTGTATCAAGAGTTTGATACAATTTGTTTTATTTTTTCATATATTACTTTTTATTATTTTGTATTGATGTTAAACGTTTGAAAAGTAATATAGTTTTCGGGTTTGTACACCCAAGTTCGTAAGTACGATTACTTACGAACTGAAATTAATTTACTGTGTTTATTTTTATTTATATTTTCTGCTGCTGCTTTCTGAGATTCAGATGGTGTTAGGTCTGGTGACGTTTATCACAAAACCTAACATCATATCTGAAAATTGCATTTCTACAAAACTACAAACTTACCAGACTCCGATTTCTTCAGCCTCAACCCATCGATAATCTTATTAGCCTCAATCAATTCATTGATCGTCTTAACAGCATCCGATTTCTCGTGATTAAAATTCTCGATCTCTAAACTCATTGTTACAATCACCGTGCGCTGCTTTTGGCGCTCGATCAGTTACCCTAACATTGAACGGATAGTTAATCTCTATAGCAGACTTATAAAAAATGACTAACATTAAATTCTGATTTCCAAATCTTTACTGCGATAAATTGGTAAATATTATCTAGTCGAGCCTCGTGTTTGGAAGGAGTCAACTCATAAATAATAATTCTACTCCTTCCAAAGACGAGGCTCGACTCGGTAATATTTACCGAATTACCGCTATAAAGATTTGAAAATCATAATTTAATGTTGTTATTTTAATAAGTCTGCTTTAGAGATTAATTATCCGTTCGATACCCGGGTAACTGATCAAGCGTAAAAAACAAGGCACGATGATTGTAACAATGAGTTTAGAGATTGAGAATTTGAATCAAGAGGAACCGGATGATGTTAAGACGATCGAGGAATTGACTGAGGTTAATAAAATTATCGATATGTTTAGACTGAAGAAATTGGAGTCTGATAAGTTAGGTAAAGTGTACAAAGTTGGGTTTGAGAATTTAGTAAACGACGTGCGCAAGCTCACTACTCGCAACAATATCCACCAAATGCAAATAGTCCGTCGGCCTTCCCATGAATGTACAATATACATTTTTTTAATATATATAAATTCGATAATATAACACGATAACCTAAACTATGCCTAAATTCAATAAAATCGAAACTTACATTTCTAATTAAATATGATTGTGCCTTTTTTCAATATCAATCAATCATAATGTATATAACAAAAAACCATAACATACATTAAATACAACCTATTATCACGATATTTAAAAATCACCATCACATACACAAAAGATAATTGCATAGTTGCACAATTGAACCCTAATTACAATCGAACCTAATTTAATTCAAATGTATATGATCAAACCTAATTTGTAAATAATTATAAATTAAACCCAAAAATAACTCTAATCGCATAAATGAATCCTAAATGAATACTAACGACCTAATTAGCCATAATTTATACAAATGTTAATTATAAATTAAACCCGATTGATCATCACGACCTTCCTATTCATGTACAATATAAAATAAAATATTCATCATGCATCACTATATATATAAATTCGATAATGTAACACGATAACCTAAACTATGTCTAAATTCGATAAAATCGAAACCTACATATCTAGTCAGATACGATTGTACCCTAATCTTCTAAATATTAACTAATTTACCCTTAAACTATGACTAAATTCAAATTTGAACCTTAATTATATGATCAAATCCTAATTGTTTAAATCATTCACAATTGCAAATCAATCCTAAATTTCTAAATTGAACCCCCAATTAAATTTCTCAAAACCTATTTCTTAAATTCAAACCCTACACCCTAAATTAAAGCCTAATTCAACCACTCAACCGTACCATAAAACCATAAATCATAAATTGAATCAAACTCTAATTACAAAATTGAATTACAAATAAAATTAAATTAATACCCTAAATAAATAATAAATAAATATTCATTTTGAATTAAAAGGCTAATATACCTTGATATTTTACGGTGGCGGTGCTCCGGTGGTGCTCCGGCATGTGGCAGTTGTAGCAACTCCTCTCTTCTCTCTCGCCCCTAATTATTTTTTTGTTTGCTGACCGCATCGACGCTGCAGTTTTATTAATTATGCCGACGATCTGGATTCCGTCGGTAAATCTGCCGGTAAAATAAATATGGCGTTCCCGATGGAATACATCTGTTGGTAAATAAAATTCGACATTGTCGACGGCTACATCTCCATCGACAAATAAAATTCAAATTTTCTTTTTTTTTAAACTTGCTAACGGACTTGTGCCGCCGGCATATTGGGCGGGCTATACTCCCGCCAACTTCCCGAGAACTTGCCGACGGAGCTATCTACCGACGAGTCGTGTCCGTCGGCAGTCTGTTGGCAATTAGTGCCGTTGGGAAACCCGTCGGTAATGCCGGTCTTTTACCGATGGATAGTTGCCCGTCGGTAATATCCGTCTGCTTTTTAATTTATTTTTTTTTGTAGTGACTGTATGTCCAAATATTTCTTACTTAATGTCCAAAAATATTTTCGGTCACCGAAAATATTTCTTACTATATGTCCAAATCTTTTACTATATATACAAATATATTTCTGATCACCGGAAAATTTTCTTACTATATGTTCGAATTTCTTAATATATGTACACAAATTTCTTATTTAATATCCAAAAGATTCATACTTGACGACAAAAAGTATTTTACTTGATTGCAAGTTTATTGCTTGATGTGCAAACGTTGTTATGTATTTCTTACTTATTATAGTTTTTTTTTTGCCTAAGAAAAAAAAATTTATTGCTTAATAGCAAATTATTATTATGTATTTTTTATTTAATATAACTATATATTACTTTGTAATGAATTTTCGAACTTTATATTCGAAGAGATAAGAAAGTCTCTTACTTTATATCCTATAAAGTAAGAAAGTTTGTTATTTTATGTTCGAAAAAGTAAAACAAAATTACTTTATAGTGAAAATTTCATACTTTATGTATGGAAACGTAAGGAAATTTCTTACTTTATAGTGAGACTTCTTACTTTATGTTTGTTGAGCCAAAAATAAAAAATAAAAAAGGGCAAAAAAAAAACTTGCCAAAATAAACTCCGCGGCGGGGGGGGGGGGGGGGGGGGGTGGTATGGAGTAGTGGTGGTGATTATTAATATTATTTTTAATAGAAGCAACCTTGTAATTGTAAATTTGGATTGAATTATTTAATATTTTGTATAATTAGTTAGAGTATTTGACATAAATATTTTTTCCTATATAATATTTGACAATTGCCCCTATTCTTAAACATCTCTCGTGACGATTATAGGCCGTTTGGTAAATAGAGGTTTGAGTCAAAATTAGAGGATTTGACTCAATTGAGAGGATTGACCAGTCAAATCCTCTAATTGGTATGCTTGGTAAAAGAAGTTACAATTAGCTTTTTGGGTCCAAATAGCTAATTTTGAAAAAGTTTCATATAGGAGCTTTTTGAGAATAGAGGTTTCGAAAATGAATTGAAATGATAATTTTGTCCTCAAATTAATTTTTTTTTTGTTAATTTACATACAAAAATTTATTACAATTAAATAATAGTAATAATTATCCAAATTAAATTTAATATATTAAGAAATTTACGACTCAATTTTTTTATAAATAATAATTTTTAAATAATGATTATTGTTTTGTAAATATTTCTTTAATTATTCAATATATTATAAATTTTGTTATTAATAATAAAAATATTCAACAATAAATTGTGCAAATGCCCTTTTTTGTCATTTTACATGATCAAACAACTATCAGGTCTCAAATATTTACCAAATACTTTTATACAAACTGCTAATGCAATCAGCTAGTCCAATCAGATAATGCAATCAACTATCCGCTGATTGCCAACTAGGGCCATAGTTTTTTGTCCGAAAGTGGAAACCTATTTCTGTAAGGTTAATAGTTTGGTTCCTTACGATATGAACACCACACAAACACCTGCTTAGAAGACATAAACTCCAATTGAGGAGACGCATATAAACTGAGTCTTTGTTTTGTTGAGTTTTTTTGAGAAGTTTATAGCTTACCTTCTCTTTTAGGTTGTTTGGTGAGAACTTACAATAAACTAGTGATAGTTTAAAAAAAACTATAAATTGTAGCATTTTTCTATTTTTCTTCTTTTATGTTGTAATAAATATTTTATTTTACAAACTAACATATTATTTTATATTTTACGATAATATTTTTATTAGACACAATGAATTTTTTATTTTTTATTTGTTTTTCTTATAATCTTTCATATGTTTTTCATTAAAAAAAATATGTTAGGAAATCTTTATTTATTATTATAATTTTATTTATTTTATATTTTTCTTATTTTGTATGTATAATATTTTTATATTTTTCAGTAATTTTTTGTATTTGTATATTAACCTTCAACTAGTTACCTTAATCACCTAATTTACCAAATACTCATCACTTATCAGCTTTTTAAATCAATTCAACGAAGTAGACTCTAAAAAAAATAAAAAAATACGAGGTTAAACTTCATAACTAATACATTAGTATATAAACCAATAAATCACAAAATATAAATCAATACATAATATTACAAAAATTAATATCACAAAATTAATACATCACAATATCAAAATTGACATATCATAATAACGAGTCAGATATTTACGAGAAAAATAATACTTTCGAGTAAACAATATCAATAAATACAAAAATCAATAAATAATATTACCAGATCTAAATTTTACCTAAAAATTATCGAATACAAAAATCAATACGCTATAATATTTATAAAATTATTTAAAAATGGGTATTGAACCATCAACATGTGACATAAATGTTTACAAAAAAACAAATATACCCTTCTTCCTCCCGTGAAGTGCATGAAAGGCAAGAGAAGAAAATAAAATATTTCTTACAGGTCCTCATTTTCTTTTCCATATTTCCAAAATTCTTTTTCAAGAGCGAGCGACGTCGTTTCAAACCAGAATCCCTTTTCTCCTCAATATAATCCAGCTCATTGTCTGCAGAATAGGAAAACAGTTTTAAAATGTGACCGAAAGCGACAAAAAGGATAGCAAATCACAGTACAAATTTTACACAAACCCTAACCCTAATTAATGTATTGAGATTGCATACACACGCAGAGATCTATAAAATCACGTCTCTCTCTCCCACTTTCTTTCCATCAATATCTCAACCGACCTCAAAAACCTGTTCTCCGTCCTAATCCAAAAGCTTTCTCTCTGTTTTGCATCTTTTTGTTGTTTTTCTTATCTGTTCTTAATTGTGAAAGCCTGTTTTCTGGAAAAATAAAATAAGAAATCATAGATTCATTCAATTGTGAATGGTGGAAATCTCGAGCGCACAGTTGATGGTCATCCCCTCTTCTTCACGAAGGGGGATTTCGATTTCGGCCGCTAATTTGCTCTGCTTTGGTTCTTGCATGGAAGGCTGGTACTACCGCTGCCTCGGCCTCGACCCGTGAATCAATTGATTGCCATTTTGATTGTTGTTCAATTTTTTCTGTAATCGAATCTGCAATTTTGGTTTCAATTTTTGAATTTCGTCTCGTAATCAAAAAAACAAAACAAAACATTTTTTAAAAGAAAAATCGGAGAAAGAAAAAAAAAATGTTGCTGAAGCAGAAGAAGAATCAGCCCTTGAAGGGAAACAGGTTTTTGATTAGCGTTACTGTTCTGGGGAGTGCGGGCCCGATCCGATTCGTGGTCAATGAGGACGAGCTTGTTGCTGCTGTGATTGATACCGCGTTGAAAGCGTACGCGCGTGAGGGCCGGCTCCCGATTCTCGGATCGGATCTCAATAATTTCATCCTCTATTGCCCTATTGCTGGAACTGAAGGTTTATTTTTTCTTTTTAATTCAAATTTGTATATTTATTGTTTAAATATTCTGTTTTTTTCTGGGATTTTGCTATTGATTCATTCATTTTTAATAATTTTGTTAGGTTTCTTGCAATTTAGGGGCTGACATTCTTAATTTAACCGAGTCATTATTTATGATATAATCAAAGGGTTTTGATAATTTATTTGAATTATTGATTGGGTTTTTAGATTTGGCATTTGCTGTTGTAATTTAGTTTTTTGACATTCTTAATTTGACTGAATTGTTATTTAGAATGAAAGGGTTTTGATAATTTGATTTAATCTTTTATTGGGTTCTTCGATTTAGATGCTTAATTGCTTGAATTTGTGTTTGGTGTACTAGCTCTTAGCCCGTGGGAGACGATTGGGTCGGTTGGTGTTCGTAATTTTATGCTGTGTAAGAAGCCGAAAACCGAAAATTCTGTTGAGGGCGAAAAGTCAACTGTTGCATTGTCCAGGAAAGGGTCTGGAAGTTGGAAGGCTTGGTTTCACAGGTCTCTTACTCTGAAGGTACCTTCTCATTGAAGGAGATGCTATAATGAGTATTTGGGAAACTTTTATTGATGTTTAGGATTTTGTTGATTTTCTTGTGATGTTTGGATTTTTTTTTTTACTGTGGGAAGTTTTCAAGTTTTTACGTCTTTGGTCACTCTTGTCGGGACGAATAATCGAGACCTTTGTTGTGTTTGTGGGTTTTTAATAAAGTGATTGTCGTTTTTTGAGTTAAATTTATCTTCCATTCTGGGTTTACAACATGTTGATTTTGTTTTGCTCATCCGATCCGGTCAATGTATGCGGGGTTCGTAAAAAATGGCAATTTCATTGTAAATTTTGATTACAGATGGCGTGTGGGCAAATATATGTTCACCTTTGTGCTGCTACTAGGTAAATGTTGGTTAAATTCATATTTGGAGTTGCTAACTTTGGCATGTATGTTTAGGGACAAACAAAAAAGTGATTATTAACTTTTAGGATCTAACCAGGAAAATTGATTATCGGTTACAGAAAGTAGGTTGAACGATTAACACGTTTTGTATGTTTATTCAGGAGTACTTACTATTAATCATCCATGATTGATTCGACCAATATTTTCTGTTTTTAAGGTAGAAGACTATCATGTATGTACCTGTATTTTCTAATAAAGGGTTTGCCTATGATTTTGTTTTGAAAAAAATTACATCTTAAAACTTTGTCTGTTATATTTTTGAAAATGTTTAATGTTTATGTTTTTAATTCATTCTCTTTTTCTTCATTTTAATTCTATTTTACAATATTAATTATTCAATCATCGATCATTATTACATATTTTCTATAAATTTTACTATTCACGTTCAGAACTACCAATAATTTTTAATTATCATTTTACTTTATTTTTATATTGAATTAACTTTAATACCTACATATTTATCTCATATTCCAAAATTATCGAATCGAGAACATAGGACGCGTAACTTCTATTCTATGTCAACCACCATTAAAAATTATCAAATATACTTTTATAATGACTCCAATGCAATAAAACTATGCATCTACTTTACGGATTATCTTGTTAGTTTTTTTTTTATGAATAACTTTTGTTTTAATATACTCGACATTTTCTTAAAATTATATTTATATTTGGGCACATCATTTTTAATTCATCACCCCCAGTTTTGCATTTTATTGGGAGTGCTCTCTTTCCCATTTGACATAAATTTTACTTAAATGTTTTGAAGCGTGAAAGTTTTTCTACTTTTTATTACTGCCATTTTTCCTTTGAGAAATGTTATAGTGATAATGAGAAATGTATATAAACAGAAAAGCAAATCAATTATGAGATAAGCTGATTGCAGCACAACTGCAAGAGTAACATGTATGACCTCTTGAGGCACATGGTCTGTCATTGTCACTCGAATTCAATGACTAATTTCGATATGTCGTTCTCTTTTTTGATACTTTGTTAACTACTATATGATCTACATCTACTCTAAAAACTAAAAATGTAATTTGTCCCGTCTATTATTGTCTTAATAAACATGAAAAAGAACATATAGTGTATTATATGGATCCGTGCAATGCATCCGTGCAATGCAATAAATCTATTATCTTTTAATTATATGTGATTTATTCCATTTAGAGTTTAGTTTTCAATTTTTAGAGTTTAATTTTTTTTATTTTAGGGTCCCAATAAAAATTTATAATGTACTAGTTATATGTGATGATATATACATAAATTTTGTGTTTAGGGTTTACTTTTTTCATTTTCCGATTTAATTTTCCATTTATAAGTTTAATCTTCCATTTTAGAGTTTATTTTTCATTTTAGAATTTTAAATTTTTTATATAGAGTTTCAAATTTTTATGATGATATATATCATTAATATGTAATGATATATACCAATTAAATATAATAATATTAAAATTATATACGTTGATAAATTAAATTATTAAATTATTGGGTGCATCCATGTCCATTGTATTTTTGCACAGAGCATCTCAGCAAGCATGATAGATTTAGGAGTTTTAATTAACTAAAATAGCTAATATCTAAAAGGAATGGCTGGAGTTGCTCTTGTAGAATAATTTTGTGTTGACGAATCTAATATCTAATAGAAACAAAGTATTAAAGCATTTGGCATAATTATTCCTTTGGGCGAATTTATTTATTACATAACATTATTCCTAACGTTTTCTGTCTGAGAGAAAGACCGGAGGAAAAAGGTTATTATTACAACTGAAAAGAGCGATTCAATTCAATGGATGCTTTGGGTCTTCTGAAGATTCGTGTGGTGAGAGGTATGAATCTGGCAGTTCGCGACACCAGGTCCAGCGATCCTTTTGTTGTTATCGAATGCGGCTCTCTTCAGGTCCCTCTTTCTCCGTCTATTTCGTTTTTCCGGCAGCTTTTGGATCATTATTATTTTTTTATAAAATTTAATCGGGTGATTGATGGATCGGTTAAATTAGACATTAGCTTGAAATTTCCGTTTGCAGATTGAATTATCTTCTTGTTGTTAGGAGATGTTTTGTTTCGTGATCAAATTTTGTGAACTGTAAATTAGGGGGAAACAAAAATGGTACAATAGCTGTAATGAGCAATTTTATTTTATTATTATTATTATTATTATTATTATTATTATTTTTTTTTTTGTGTGTGTGTGAGAGATTTAACCTTATTAATATCTCTTAATTGTAATTATCGCTCCCTTAACCCGTGGCGACAAAAGATTCACTTATCTAGACATTTAAGAATAAATTGTGAACTGGAATTTGATTTATTCAAGCTGATATATATAATAAAAACACTAGTTCTTAAATTTTCAATTCTCAAATGAGGTTGAGTTATACATATTCTGATTTTACGCATAATTGGTGCAGAAGGTGAAGACTAGCGTAGTGAAAGATAATTGCAACCCAGTCTGGAATGAAGAGTTGACTATTTCTATTAAGGATCTAAATACTCCCATCAACCTAGTAAGTCCCAATATCCGATTCTATTACGAAAAGAATGATAAATCAGGCTTACATTCGTATTTTTTTGTACTTTTTTTTTTCCCCCCTCCAGCGTGTGTATGACAAAGACACGTTTACCGTAGACGACAATATGGGAACTGCCCATATAGACATCAAACCTTACATAGAATGTCTGAAGATGGGATTGCAAGGCCTACCCGACGGGACAAAGGTCGATAGGGTTCAGCCGAGCCGTGATAATTGCTTAGCCGACGAGAGCTGTATCGTTTGGAACAACGGTAAAATGACCCAAGACATGATTCTTAGGCTGAAGAATGTTGAGTGTGGCGAAGTTCAGGTCCAAATCCAATGGCTTGATCTTCCCGGTACCAGAGGTCTCGGGATTTGAGGATAAATAACTAAACAAATAAGAAGACGTTTGCTCGGCTCTGTGGTGTAACAAATAAATGCAGATGTAACGGGTAAGAGTTGATTGTGTTAGAATGGCTAAGTTGTTGTAACTTGGAAACCTTGCCATTGATTTGTTACTTGAATAAGAATTACAAATGAATTCAATTTTGTTTTTCTTTGTTGGCAATTGGTTTGAACTTATGAGTATCAACAAATTCATGAACTCACAACTGGGTATTAGGCTTGAACTGTTGTAATTGAGAGATGCGTTGTTTCTTCTTCTTCTTCTTCTTCTTATTAGTGAATTATCATTATTTTATTTTTTGGGGGGACTAGGGTGAGTTGTGAACCTTTCAAATCATATCAGTAACTTCACTAAGCATGCTTTTGCTTTGCTGAAGAATAGATTGGTAAAGTGAGTGTGTAAACAATATAGAAAAAAGTTATTCTCAATTTATGTATGAAAAAAAAAAAAAAAGGAAAAATCACATTAGAGTGTGTATAAATGCCAGCTATGCATTTAATTCTGCTTTGTTCGACTAGAACTTAAATGTTGGGAGTGCTTTAAATTTTGGATGCTGCTTGTGGTGGGATAATTACTGAATCCATACTGGAAAATATTTTTGCCAAATACATTAATTAATTACATAAATTATTAAATAATGTAATTGTAAATATATAATTATAAAGTTAGTTTTTATTAAAATAATAATATTAATATATAATATAATAATAATAATATTCAACAATCACCACCACTATCATAATTATCTCATTCCAACCCTGCTAGCCACCCGCTGGAGATTTTCCGCCGACCACCACTATAATAATTGTATATACATTTTTCATATAAAATAAGAAATTTTTTTTACATTTTTGAATATAAAATATGAAAATTCCACTGTAGAGAAATATTTTTTCTAACTTTCTAGGACATAGTAAGAATTTGTCTGGATTTTTAGGACACAAAGTAAGAAATTTCATTAGAAAGTAAGAATTTTTCTTACTATTTCAAACATAAAATAATAATTTTTCTTATTTTGTGGGACATGAAGTTAGAAATTTAACTATTAAATAATAATTAATTATTATTATATTAACTAAGAAATACATAATAATATTTTGCTATCAAGTAATATTTTTTTAATATTTTTTCTGGGCAAGAGAACTAAATAAATTGTGTTGAGTAAAAAATACATAACAATATTTACATATCAAGTAAGAAATATTTACCATCAAATAGATAAATTTTGTCATCAAGTAGAAAAATTTTGGATATTAAATAAGAAATTCCGGATATATAGTAAGAAATTATTTCCGTTGATTGGAATTTTTTATGGATATTAAGTAAAAAAATTTGTGATAACTGTGTTGGGGGGATTTTCTCAAGAGTTCTTTAAACATCTCCCAAGTTTCATGCAATTCTCTCCATTGTGTTGGTGACATTAAGAATTTTCACTTTTTAGTTGCTTGGTGAAAAGAATTTGAACAAAACTCTTTGACATGTCTTGAATTCTCCATATTACAAATTATAGTACCAGAACTCCGCTTTATCCCCTAATGAGAAAGGGAACAAATGGAGTTTTATTGCATTAGCCGCAACATCACTCATCCTGATTGTTGTACAAATTTCGAGAAAATGCACTAAATATGAATTCGGGTTTTCACTTGCACCTCTACATAATTGGTTATGTTGCATCATAGAAATTAAGCATGTAGACAACTCAAAGTTGTTTGCTTGAATTCTGGACTAATTGCTCATCTGTATATTTGGTTTACTTTCGATTGAAGCATTACCCGAATTCATAGTTGTAATGGTGCTGGAGGTTGAAATTGAAATTGTAATTGTAGTTCTCGAATTTGTTCGTTCACGCCGAACAGTGGTATTTTCATCGTCGCTCTTACCACTTGTTAGTTCCTTGCGCCAAAATTCATAATATAACAAGTGTTTAAATTAAAACTAATTTATCAGTTATATTATTAACTTGAATCAAATGGTTCTCGACAACGGCGTCAAAAACTTGACCCCTCACTATTTTACTAGGGATTAGTTAATTAATAATAATAATTATTATTTTATAAGTTGGTCAATTCCTATTAAAGCATCTTTATAGACGCACTATTTTTATGTGAAGAATGTGAATTAAAATAAATGATAAAATTTTGATGATCAAGATGATATTGTTGGTTGAATATTATTTTAGTAATATATCTTTTCTGAAATTACTTCATATTCAATTTTTTAGAGTTTTGGGATTATTTATTCTTTTTATTTCCATTTTGTATTAAGGACACTCTTTTCATTCTTTTTAAATAATTAGTTTCATAAAATTTTAGTAATTATGTTTTTGGTTCATTATTTATTAAAATCCACACAATTGCATAATGTGGAGTTCCGTAAAACTTCACTTGATTCTGATTTATTGGTTAAATAGTGGGGCAATTTATTAGGTGCATCTTGTTAGGTGCACTCTATTTTACGTGATGATATGATAGTTATACGTGATGAAATGTGATAGTTATACGTGATGATATATAGTAGTTATATGTGATGATATGTGTCAAAAATTTAGAGTTTAGGGTTTACTTTTCCATTTTAGGGTTTAGTTTTACATTTTAAGGTTTAGTTTTCCATTTTTAGGGTTTAATATTTCATTTTAAAGTTTAATTTTTTATTTTTTTTATTTAATTTTGCATTTTATGGTCCCGACAAAAATCAATCATTCTGCCAGTTATATGTGATGATATGTGCTAGTTATATGTGATGATATATGCTAGAAATTTAGAATTTAGAGTTTAATATTCAATTTCAGGGTTTAGTTTTCTATTTTAGAGGTTAATTTTTCATTTTTAGGGGTTAATTTTTTGTTTTAGGTTTATTTTTTAATTATAAAATTTTAAATTTTAGATTTAGAATTTCAATTACTTGTGATGATATGTATCAGTTATATGTGATGATATGTATCAGTTATATGTGATGATATATGTCAATTATATGCGATGATAAATTAAATTATAGGGTGAATCTTACAAGGTGCACCTGTGTTCATGGTATACTCTCTCAAATAGTGGTACATGAGTATTTTACCCTAATAAAAGCTATGAATTTTTTTTACGAATCTATTAATTTTCACATGTCCCTCCTAAATTAGGTTCGGTGTGATAACAAAATTATACCATGTTTTTACTTTAGTAGGATTTGTTTTTGTTTTATAGATATTGTTTTTATGTCTTGTAAATCTATATAAGTACTAAAACCATGATAATTTTGCAGCTTATTATTCAACTGATCGGCATAATACACTAATGTTTTATGCCATTAATATTTAAAATTGAATTAAATGGATGGAAAGCGAATGTTAAAGCATAAGAATTAGGTGTAAATCAAATTCTTTAAGAAAAAGATTATTAATTATAGACAGCTAAATTTATTAGGAATTGGGTGAGCCTAACCTTTTTTGACTGACTTCTGCCCAATGGTATGATGTTACACCCGGGTAGGGGTGAGAATTCGAACGATTTGGCTGAAAATCGAAACGAAACAAAAAAATCAAAAACCGAAATTTGCATAAATTTTGAAATCGAACTGAACTGATATTAAGCATAAAACTGAATTTATCGAACCAAACAAACTGAAAACAAATATTTATAAAATTGTAAATCGAACCGAAACGAATTAATAAATAATAAAAAAATATTGTTTTTTTATTTTTTTAATTATATTTCGGTTAAAACCGAATCGAACCTAAATCTATTTGCAAAACTGAACTGATATAACCAATTTTTTGGAACTTTCGAATTGAAAACCGAACCGAATTTTTATAAAATCACCGAAATTTTCGATTCCATTCGTGTTTTTTTTTTTTTCCTTTCTATTTTCGATTTTTTTTCGCACTCCTACCCATGGTTTTGGTTCCCATTGGGTTTGATTTGTTCACAAAATTGGTGTAAATCAAATTATTTAGGAAAATTATTATCGTCGATAGTCTTTTAAAATTTATTTAAGTAATGAGGAGAGATTAATATGTGTTAACATAAGTTTGAGAGACTGACAATGTCAGTGGAAGCGTGAGATATTAAGACATGTCAACGAAAGCATGAAAGACGAACTTGTATGGACACTCTTGAATTAGTCCGTAGGTAAATTAGTATTAATTGTAATTTATTAATTATCTTATAGTTATATCTAAACTATGATTAGCAACCGGAATTTCTTTAGCCAAAAGTAGACATACTAACTCGTTATATTAAAAGAACGGGCTCTTGTATAAACAACCCGAATTTGATTGGGAAATCGAACTATTGTACATTTATCTCACAATTTTCTTAAACCAAAGGAAATGGATCCTAAAGCCCAACTCAATTCTCTCTCTGTGGACATGGATCCCAAAGCCCAACCCTTGCTTTGGTAAGTAAATGGATCTAAAGCCTAATTCATCTGACCCAAATCAAACATAGATTAATGGACTAAGATTGCTAAGCATGGTCGTTGAAAAAGATGAGCTTGTGCAGGCCCATCGTCATGTGCCCCATTCTTTCCCAACTGAAGCCCATTAATCCAATCATGTCATTTTGAAAAAGCTCAGTTTGAACTGGTCTGCCAGATACAAACTTTAGTGAGGCCCAAAAGAAAAGACAAAGATAATTATTGGGAAGTGGAAAAAAATAAAAAGAGAGAGAGAGAGAGAGAGGGGAAGAGAACCAAACAGATAACGATAATGCGATTATGCGAATCTTCATCACCAATCAAATATCAATTGGTTACATTTAGATTTGCAGACAAAAATCTTTTGGTCAATTTTCTTTCATCTTTCTTTATAGCCTCCACATTTTTCATAGATGTGACCTTTTTAGTTAATTTTCATATATATTACCCTGTACTCACCGAAAAGGAGCATTGATTTTTTTTTTAATCAAAACACCTTAAATATTTTACAAATTGCATCCGACCTAATAGTAATAAATAAAAAAAAAAGAGCCACAAGACCTTTTTTCTTTTCTTTTATTATATAACAAGATCTTGATATTTTGCAATTTAGTAAGACTGGATTAAATTTACTGAGATAACAGCCTATCCATATATGAGCAATCAATCATGAGATTTCACCAGATTTGCTAATGATTATTTTTTGACTCATACAAACAATGCGTCAGTAAGCTTAATCTTGGCTTTTGTTTGCAATTATACATTTAAGGTTAAGATTTGATGATGCATAACAATCACTCCAATATATATTTCCAATTTTCATAATTATAATTTATAACATTTAAATATGTATAACAATTAACTATTTCTAAGATATTTTCTCGTCAATCACTTGTTTAGTAGTCACGTCTTATTAATATAATAATGATTTAATAACAGATAAGACATCTTGTAGTGGAATTGTAAGATAATTTATAGTGGGGCAGTGTTTTAGTGGACATTGCCCAAAACTTGAACTAAAAAGAAGAAAAAGAAGCTGGGTCACATTCAATCGACGTATACCCAACCCAACTATTATAACCCCACGAGTGATGTTGACATTCCACTCTCATTCCAGTTCAATGTGTTTTTTTTTTTCTTTTCTTTTACTTACAGTTGTGATCCAATGTTGAAATAACACACATTTCACCTTTTTCTTTTTTCCTTTCTTATCATTATTATTTTTTTCAACCCCATATTTTCTTTAGATTTTGCCAATTTTTTTAGTAATAATTTTCAGCTGTTTGATTTGACTTGGCGTTGGTTTTTATAGTTTTTCAATTTAAGGCAGCCAATTTCCACTTATTGCATTACAGAAAATAGGCCAAGTAAAGTATTAGTTTTTTTCTTCAAATATTTAATAATAATAATAATAATATAGGAAATAAATAAAGAAATAAAAGACTTGGATCCTTGAAGTGACATGACCAACAAATGAGGGATATCCTAAGTGAAAATTACTGTGTGTATTAGAGTAACTATTTCTATTAGGCGGCATGTTTATGAATTATTATGATGATTATAACAATTTGCATGGCCGCAATTATCCACAAGCGTGCACACACACACAACCCAAACAAAAAGCAGAGGCATGATTTTCGTGCATGTGTTGTCCAATATCTATGGAGTAAAATTAAGTCACTCGTTTTTCACTTATTTTAATTAATTTTCCATGTCACTCTCCAGAGTAGAGGAATTTGTCATATTATATTATTTATACTTTTACTTTGTGTGAACTACTTTTGAAGTATGAAGGGAAAACGCACACAGGTTAATATAAATTACATCCAAACATTGAAGGATCAAAATATAAATTAGATTTTTTTATTTCAACTCAAAATCAGTCTTTTAAGTTTTATTTGAGTTTGTTACATGAATATTGTCTCAATATTTTATTTCGTACAATTAGAAAGAAATAAAAACTCTAATTATGCTAAATTAGTGATGATAAAAATATATGTGAAAAGATGTAGCTACTCGAGCTAAATCAGTATTTGACTCGTTTAAGCCTATTCAAAATCCACTTTGATTAATAATCAAACCAACCCCAAATACAATTTTCAACTTTCTAGAAAGTTTGAATAAATTACTCAGTTATTTACATCTATATCACTAATTGATTTTGGCCACATTAAAGTTGCACCTAGGTTTAATTATATTGTATGCATTCATAGGCTGAATAAATTCATATGCCAGTTTTTTTTATAAGATTTATTTTATTATTTTTGAAAGTATCTTGTGCATAATTGAGAACGTGCGATTTTGGCTTTAAGATTGGCTTATTATTTCAAAAGAGTAGTTAGATTGTTAAAGGTAAAATGATTTTTAAGTTTATTGTATATATAATAGTAAACGGAATAATCTTGTCAAGGAAAATCTTGCAAGGATCCTTATTTGTCAAAGTGAATCTTTCTAAAAAGGTTGGGAATTAAGGTTCTTCATGAATAAGTAAGTTGTGATGGATGCAATGACTCTTATTAAAACTATGAAAAAAAAAAAAAAAAAAAACGAATTATTGATCTCAAGCCAATCAACATACTTACACTATAAAATAGCAAAATCAATTATCACCACAAGATGGTCATCAACTAATTAAATCCAAAGTAAAAACTTGGAATTGGAGAATGAGAAACCAAACTATTAAACAATTCTACACTTGTAAATAACAATTGAGTCTCTTCCCAAGAAAAAAAAAAAAAAAGAAAGAAAAAAAGAATTGAAATTCATTTTTTCACTCGAGCGGGAAAACAAAATTCAATTCAGTTGCAGTAAACCAACCGTAGACAAAAAAGTGCATTAGTGAAATCACAAAAATTAGGTATATTGGCCCAGAAATGACATAAACTACAAATGAAAATTCAATTTTAGGTGTCAATAATTAAGGTTTATTCATCTGTAGACCGACAAGTGTACAGAAAACATCTATATATAGCTAGCTACTCTTTTATGCATCGTTTTGTTTGGTCTAATACTCCCGATGCTTAGTATTGAAATTACAAGTCTCAATTCTCGTTTATTTTACGATTCAAGTTTTTAAATCATAACCAACAATGTCTTACAACTAATACCACAATCATATCTTTTATCACATCATCATTATACTTAAAAAATTAAATATTATTAAATATAACATAATAATAAATTATTATCCACTTTTCAGACATAATTTGACATCTAATGTAAAAAGTAAATAATTTTGAATCCTATAACAAACAAAGATCCTTACTATTTACATAATTCTGAATACTCAAAATTCTGAATACCAGGATTCAAAATGTCAACGAAACCTAATCCAAACAGCCCCTTAAGACGTCGTACTCAATAATCCAAATTACCAAAATGCCTTTCTAGAAATCAGTAAATCGTTCCATGTATAATTAAGGTAACCGGTAACTGTTGTCCATAGTCAATATCTTTAGTTTTGTTCACTTAACACTACAAAAAAACAGCAAATTTTCGAGGGATTTTTCGAGGGAACAGAATTCCCTCGAAAATTTCCGAGGGAAAACCGAGGGAAATAAAAATCCCTCGGTTTTTTCCGAGGAAATTAAATTCCCTCGAAAAATCCCTCGGAAATCAGGGCGCAAATGTTCCCGCCATATTTACCGAACGAAAAATCGAGGGATGACCGACGGGTGGTTTTCCGAGCGAAGTAGTCCCTCGGAAAACCGAGGGATATTTGATTCCCTCGATTTTATTTATTATTTTTTAAAAAAAATTAATTCACTTTCCGAGGGAATACAATTTCCCTCGGATAATTCCGAGGGATACCGGATTCCCTCGGAATTATTTCGAGGGAAATTGTATTCCCTCGGAAAGTTAATTAATTTTTTTAAAAAAATTAAAAATAATTAAAATCGTAAAAAATAGAAAAAAAAAATAAAAAATAGGATTTATTTTCGGGACGCTTAGGCGCACCCCTCCCCGTCCCGGTCGTGATTTTTTGGGTTTTGTTTCTATTTTTTAGATTTTTTTCTATTTTGTTATTTAACAAATAGGCATGGTAATTTTATATGCTTTTCCTCACCGTCCGTACAAGTTTGGACTCTTCTCTCTCCTCAAAAACTGCTTCTCCACCAATCAACTCAACGTAAGTTTGTATGCTTTCATTTTCGGTTCAATATTATTGCAACTATATAGGGTTAAATTATTATTATTAGTCATGTGAAAATCACAAATTGCCAAAAAAATAAAAAACAGAATAGCATATTTTTTATATAAAAAAATAAATCTTATTTTAGCCTCTTAAATTATTAAAGATCGATTTTGCTTATAATGGAATTCTAAAAAAAATCCGAAAAAATAGTAAAAAATAGAAACAAAACTCGAAAAATTACGACCGGGCGGAGAGGGGTGCGCCTCGGCGACCCGGAAATAAACCCTATTTTTTTCTAGTTTTTCTATTTTTGCTATTTTTTTTTATTTTTTGACATTTCCGAGGGAATTTAAAATCCCTCGGAAATGTCAAAAAATAAAAAAAAATCCAATTAAATAGAAAAAAATAGAAAAATCGTAAAAATGAAACCGATCCTATCATCTTAGGCACGTGGGGTGGTTTTGACCCCAAATTCGATCGTAAAATACCAACGAGCACGTGCGTGCCCTCACGTGTCGTGGGGTTCGACCATCAACAAGATACGATTGATCGATGAACTCCTTCGGTTGGAAACGTGAAAGCGACGTAGCGTCGTGATTTCTGATATTGGAGGAGGTGTGCGTCTCGTCGTTGTGGAACCACGGGGGTCGGACGTCGATCGTTTAGTGCGCGTTTCCTATTTTTTTTCGATTTTATATGAACAATGGGAAAAATAGAAAAAATCCGAAAAAAATAGTAAAAAATAGAAACAAAACTCGAGAAATTACGACCGGGGCGGGGAGGGGTGCGCCTCGGCGACCCGGAAATAAACCCTATTTTTTTTCTAGTTTTTTCTATTTTTTTCTATTTATTTGGATTTTTTTTATTTTTTGACATTTTCGAGGGAATTTAAAAATCCCTCGAAATTCCGAGGGATTTTGAATTCCCTTGGAAGTAAAATTAAGGAAAAAATAAAAAATAATAACCGAGGGAATGCAATCCCTCGGTTTTCCGAGGGATTTACGTTCCCTCGGAAAGTTTTAACCTAATAGCGGGCGCGGGCCGCCCCGCTTTCTTCTTCTGCGCAGAAAAAAGAAAGAAAAGAGAGAAGAAGAGAAAGAGAGGAGAAGAGAAAGAAAATCGCCCGCCCGCCACCGCCGCCACAAGCCCGCCACGCCGCCGCCCGCTCGCACAAGCTGTCCCCAGCCGCCCGCTCGCACAAACCCGCCATCAGAAGCAGCAGCAGTTTCCCCCTCCCCATCCATAGAACACTTTTTATTTATGTAATAAA
>BMAC01000065.1:776947-797562 GCA_014905375.1 Phtheirospermum japonicum
ATATATATATATATATATATATATATATATATATATATATATATATATATATATATATATGTGTGTGTGTGTGTGTGTGTGTGTGTGTGTGTGAAGGGAAAATGTATTATATTGTACATGCTTTAAAATTATATTTTATATTATATACGAATTTAGATTTATATTATAGGAATTAATAATTTGATTATCTATATATTATGTATTATGTTAAAAATGTAATAAGAAATAGAGAAACAGATTTACCTACCGAGGAATCCGCCAATAGTTACCAATTCATTAATTTCTCCTAGGTAAAAAAACTTTAATTTTCAAAAATAGCAAATTAAATGTTAATAAATATAATAATTAGCGTGGCGCTAACAAGAAAATGTCATTTTATACTCAATACAGTCATATCGTTGAGATCGGGAAAAAATATTACTATACGAAATTATTCTTATATAGAATTTTACAAAAAAAATAAAAAAAAATTCGTATAAAAAATAATATAAATATAAAAATAACATATACATTGTATATTATTTATCTCACAAGTTCATGTAACTAATTTAATAATTTTAACCAAGAAATTTAAATACATACACTTGAATTAAATCAAAAGATGAATCTAGTGACTATAAGCTTTGACAATTTAAATACATACACTTAAATTAAATCAAAAAATGAATCTAGGGACTATAAACTTTGATCATATATGTGTATAAAATTGAAAGATCAAGTATCGATATATAAAATTAAGTCGATGTCACAATCGACTATAGATAAATATTTTAAGTCATCTTAAACATGTTATTGATTTTGATAAATAAAAATATAATTAATAAATATTTTAATAATATATTAATCATTTATTCCTATATAGAGGTATAAATCGTTAAGACGGAACTTGAAAAATGTATGACTTGTGACAATGTGGAATTTATTCTTATTTATAACTAGTCCCAAGTTGGGACTTGAACTTTTTATTACTATATGGAATTTATTCCTATATAGAATATTATTATAAAGAGTTTTTACTGTATTTAATAATATGTTAACAAAAGTGTCAGATTTTGCAAAAATGATGACGCTTTTAAAGTGTCAATATATTGATCTAAAGTCATACGCTTTTGCGAAAATATAATTATTTAAATACGCTTCTAAAAAGTATAGTTGTATTGGGCAAAAAAAATGATGTTTTTTTGAAAATGTTATTATTTAGTTACACTTTTTTAAAGTCATTGTGTGGCTAAACCTGATATTTCTTTGAAGTATCATTATTCAATACGTTTTTTAAAAAGAATCATCATATTAGTGTACAAGCTGACACTTTTTCTGAAAGCGTTGTCATTTAAAACGTTTTTTTTTAAATTGTTGTTATAATCTTAATTTAAATCAATTTTTTTTTAAAAGCATCATTATAAAAAAAACTAATGACATTTTTTCAAAAATGTTGTTAAATTTGTGTTGCTATAGATCCTTTTTGTTGCAGTGATAAACAGAATAATGTGAGGGGTTCCAATGTTTATTGCGTATTTTTATGTGTTAATATAAAAGAAAAATGCCATGCACGGTTTGTAAGAAATGAAAATTACTCGTGTTTTTCAATAATATGTTTATCTAATTTGACTGGAAAATAACTGTTACACTCTTCGTGCAATTTGATTACGAATTAGTTTTCCCGATACACTGTTAAACCCAAAAGTGCTATTTACAAGATTACCCTGACCCTTGATTAGATTGATTACATATGACCCTTTTAATTAGCAATTGGCAGGCCAGTGAAATGTATTTGTTGCACACCTACACGTGATTAATTTTCCTATTATTCTTAGCTTGAAACAAGATTTAGATGTATAAGTACGTGAGTTATTTGTTGATAATGTGGTCTAATGGGCCGTAATTACACCCAGATGCAATGAACCTAGACCACTGATCAAGTTTTATATTCCGGGAAAAAGTTTCACACTGGATTATGATGCAAGACTATCTTTAAACAAAGAAGCTAATGCTAATCAGCTAACCTCCTCACTTGACGTTTTAATAGTTTGAGGTGGAGTTAGACTCACTTCCACGTTTTCATGCATATTGCATCATTATTTTATATGATATATCAGTTATATTATTTGACATTTTAATATGTGTGTCATAATTTATATTTTTGATTCGTTAACTTTCTCTGGTTTATTTTATTTTTTTCGGTGTTTTAATTTTTTTTATTTTTAGTTTTTTTGGATAGAAGAATTTTCTCCCGCCAAAATTTTTTTCTTTCCCCGAAAAGAAATTTTTTTGTCACAAAGCCATTTTTGTTGACTTTTCAACTGCTTTTTTAAATAAAAAATTAAATACTACATGCGTGTGATTTCTGTGAATTAATTGTTGACTTTTCGACTGTTTTTTTGTTTAAAAACATAAATACCAAAGCCACAGAATCACAATTGTTGACTTTTCAACACGGGGTTAAAATTGCATGATTGTTGACTTTTCAACTGTCAACTGCTCCTAAAAAATATTAATTGAAATTTTGTGGATTAAAATTGTTCGATATCACATTTCTCTATCTGATAAATGGTTGGTATTAATCAGTACTTTTATAATTTGAAATGTATTCAATAAAAATTTATGAACTGCACATATATATATGGTAGATGGTTGGTATTAATAGATTTTTTTTAATTGTTCGTACTGTTTTTAATTTGAAATGTATTCAACAAAGATTCGTACTTTCTTAAATTTGAAATATATTCAACAAAAACTGCACGTATAAAATATGGTTATTTTTTTAAGAATATTATTAATAAGTGTGTTTAAATCTAAAATATGGTTATTTTTTTATTTATAAGTGTGTAGAATCAAATCATCAATTTCATCCCATGTTTGAACACTCATATTTATTGGAATAAAAAAAATTGAGTTATTAATTTGACTTTTCAACTATTTTAATTGTACTCTTTTGATGCATATTTAGTTTGTACAAATTTTCATATAATATTTGGGATCTGATTGTTCTCCTTCTTTTATATGAGCATATTTGTTTCATCTCTTTGAAAGAAAATTTAAGTTATTATTTTGATTTGCACTACTATAAGTCATGGATATGTTGGTACTTAAAAAATTCTTATTTCTTTTTATATAGGTATCACAAATTAATTTTTTTATATAGGTATCTCAAACAATAATTTGTATTTTAAAGAAGAAGATGAAGGGTTTGGTATGTATAACAAAAAAACAAATTCATGAGGTGGGAGGAGATAGAAAAATATACATTTCTTAATAAAATGGGTTTAAAGCTAAAACGACATATAAATAGAATCAGAGTAGTAATTAGTATTATCTGATTAGTTTTAAAGCATCTATAATTCCATCATAAATAATTTAATCTAATTTCAATTTACCACCTTTATTCTTTATTAAACTATTTATTACATTTATTTTTATTTCATTGTTTGTATTAGTATTATTTAAGTTTTCTTGAACATAGTTATTTGTAATTGGGACTTTTAAATTAGTGTTATTTGAGTTGTACCAAATAGTTAATGACTATACAATTTTCCGCTAGACATGACATGAAACTTTCTGAGATTTTTGTTGTATGTGGATTTTGGTATCTGAGATTGTAAGGCTTGCAATTGTAAATGTTTATTTTCGATTGATGCTAATTGGTATTTTGGTACTTTACACAAGACTGATATACCAGACTTATTTCTGGTTATTGAATATATGGAGGAAATTGAAAATTCTACATTTCATTTGTTTGAGGAAGGTTGAATGTGGCTTTTGTTGTTTAAAAAAAAGTATAAAATATTTTTAAAATTTTCTCTATGGTTGCATAAAAAGATATTTTAACCACTCAACATTTTGTGAATACAAATTTTAAAAGGAGATAGTGTGAATATAAATGTCAAAACTATCCCGCTTGAAATATATCTAAATTTTGGTTACTAAATGAGAAATGGTTTAATTGTTATTTTTCTTTCGAATTTGTGTGGATACATTTGTTATATATAGTTTTATAAAAAAGTAAATTTTGATCATTAATTAGTATCATTATCATTATTAAATTGACATTTATTATTATCATTATTATTATTATTTATTTATTATTTAAATTGCATTGCACTTAAATTGTCCTTTATTCTTTTGTCTTTCTTAAGGGACACATTTTCCATTTATTTTAAGTATTGCCCAAAATTCTACTACATTTTCTTTCATGACAATAACTTAGTAGGTGACACCTAAAGAAGATATTTCATGTTTTTTAATAATCGATATACTATATTGTATGTGTAAAGTTTATAGACACATTTTTTTTAGCCTCCGCATTTTATTTTATTTATAATTGATTGATTATACATATGTGTATGTGTATGTGTGTATATACATACATACACCACACAGTCATATATGTGTATCTTAATTTTTATATTATTTTACTGACCTTAACTCATGTTGTGGCATAAAACCTTATAGATCCACATAAACCAAATAAAATGTAATTATTGAGCGAAAAACAAGATTGAAGATCAGGCCTTCTTGAACGTCGCATTTACCCGAAGAGTTCCATGTTTCAGTCATGAACAACTATATGTTATTGTTTCCCGATTCAACAATCAAAAGGATTTGAAGATATTAGTGTGCGATGACGACGGCACGGAAGAATTATAAATCTGCAAAATAATTGAAACAAAACAGCACATGATCAAAAATATTGTGTACAAATATGTATTACTAATACTCCCTCCGTCCCAAAAAGATAATCAAGTATTCCATTTTTATCCGTCCCACAAAGAGTGTCCAGTTACTATATTTAACATATCATTAAATTTTCATTTCCATACATACCCTTAATTAATATTCTTGAAATACTAGTTTTTTACATGGTAAATTGAAAATTGATATTACAATGTAAAATCTTATTATTCCAATAGCAAATATACTAATTCCAACACTGATTTCTATAAGCATTAATTGACATTAATAAATTCAAGAAGGGTATAATTGGAAAATACTAACTAAATTAATGACTCAACTATATAAATTACACATTTCTTAATCTGTGTGAAATCAACCGCAGGACTATCATTTTGGGACGGAGGGAGTATATAGATTTAACGCTCATTTATAGCGTTGATTCAACTTATATATCAAAACATTGTATTTCTATTTTATAACTTTATGTCCCGTGCATCGCACGGGTTTAAAAAAACTAGTTTTTTTTAAAAAGAAAATCTTATTCATTTATGATGCAACAAAAAGTTTGGTTCATCGAGAATGAGGTCGGATCTCCTCGAATTGCCTTCTCGACCACAAACGACCTACACAAAGTCCAAGTCGGAAAGCCTCTGCGTAAGCCTTCCAATATTTAAGTCAATATTCATATAAACTGTATAAAAAAAGATAATCATTCCCCATAAAATCCGTGAGCTCCATGATTCATGATAATTAGACTTGAAAGAATTATTCCACATAAAATTATGAGTTCTCTAATCCATGAGAGTTGAAGTTATGAAATAAGAGCTTGAATCCCATATTTATAAGATTAATATTTAGACTTGTTCACCAATTAATAGGATTCCTTTTAAAATGGGATTAATCTTCTAATTGTACTCGATCTCTATAATAAGAAAATATTCTCATATTAGGATTTATTATTACCTGTTACCGATCTGTCGGGTTCCCATAACCATATTTTATCATATTAGCGACCTATTTATCATTTTCTTACTATGCCAGCATTTGATGTCGTATCAGCTAGTCTCACATATTCAGACTGATTGAGGTACGAATTTAGGTAGAATATAAAAAATAAAGATTTCTACAAACATAACGTGATCACATATATACACTTAACTTAAAGCAATTCACACATTATTTATAGAAATTTACGTATTCTTTAAATCATATTGTAACAATAACATAATCACATACCATTTATCCGACCTAAAACAGTTCAACTAAAAAATCACTTGTCCAAACTAAAATAGGTCAGCCAAAGACCATTTATCCGACCAATAATAGGTCAGCCAAAAACCCATTTAACCGTCGGCCATAATATAATTTGTCCGACCTAAAACGGTAATCATAAACCATTTACCTACCTAAAATAGGTCGAACCAACCGAATCCATACCCATAGCCTTATCTTTAAACCCTAATCCACTTCTCTGACCTAAGCACCGACCCATAGCCTCGTAAACCAACCAAACTATATAAAACCAAATCAAATCAACTAAACCATACCAACACTAAATAATTCAAATAAACTAACTAACTCATATAATCCAAATAAAAAATATAATCACATGACCAAATAAACTCATTATACCACACCAACTAGATCATATACAATAGTTAGTCTCACATATTCTAAACCATATCTGTATAATTATATAATATCTCCGACCTAGCCAAGTGTTAGCTCATAACCATGAAAATCATAATATCATAAACCATTCCATCCACATAAAATCATAAGACCATTTCTCCTAATTTATTACTTAAGTATTGTTCCATAACTATTAATTCCGACGAGCCTTAGTTGATCACAAAAGCACAAAATCCCATAAAATCATAAACCTTAAAGACATCATCGACTTAAACGAGCATCGACCCACAACTATAAGAACTATAAAACCATCGCCGACCTAAACAACGTCAACCCCTAATCATAAAAATAAACCATAAAATCACACCATCTCCGACCTAAATAAGCGTCGGCTCATAAAACCATCGCTGACCTAATAAAAGTATCAGCCCGTTCCATATAAATCATTGCCGACCTAATAAAAACGTCAGCCCATTTCATAACCATACAACCATATCGATACATAACCATAAATTCATATCATCTCTGACCCTAAACAAGCGTCGGCCCATAAAACTATATAAATTATAAAACCATAACCATTTACCCGATTGAAAATGGGCCATCCAAAAAACCACCGGACCTAAAACATCTCGACCAAAAAACTATTTATCCGACCTAAAACATGTCGTCCAGAAAACCATTGCATACCCTAACCATAAACCACTTATTCATTAAAAATACGCATATTTGGATAATATAACCATGGACCAATCATCGATCTAAAACAGGTTGGTCAAACCCCGCAAAAGTTTAAGTAAAATAAGTCAAACTATAGGTAAACCATATTAAACCCAATAAAATATATTAAACCAAATATATAAGTCATATTAAACTACGCTAAATCATACCATATCAATCCATAAAAACTAAGTAAAACCATACCAAATAAACTATTTTAACCAAATAAATCACGTCATACCCATATCCAAACAAACCATATAACCATTTATCCGACCCAAAACAGGTCGGTCACAGACCACAACTATAACCATAAATCATAAATCATTTACCAGATCTAAAACAGGCCGATCAAAATATCATTGCATCTATAAATCATCGTCAACCTAATAAAAGCGTCAGCCCATTCCATATAAACCATCGCCGACCTAGTAAAAGAATCAACCCATTCCATATAAACCATCGCCGACCTAATAAAAGCGTTAGCCCATTCCATATAAATCATTGCCGGTCTAATAAAAGCGTTAGCCCATTCAATATAAATCATCGCTGACCTAATAAAAGTGTCATCCCATTCCATATAAATAGTCGCCGACCTAATAAAAGCGTCAGCCCATTCCATATAAATCATCGTCGACCTAATATAACCTAATTCAAACTCGCGATCAGATCATAACCATCTAAATCGAACCATAGACCATAACAATTCAGATCAAACCAAATGAACTATATCAACTCCAGTAGACCATATCAAATAAACTGACTCATATAAGCCAATTAAATCGTATAAAACCAAATAAACCAAGTAAACCATATTAAACCAAATAAATCAGCTAACGTATAAGACATATCATGCCAAATAAATCATATTAAGCCAAATAAATTAAATTAACCATACAAAATTTAAAATAAACCATACAAATTTCAATAACCGTAATAAACCAAATATATCAAATAAAATAAATAAATCACATAAATAATACAAACCATATAAATTAAGCAAACCATATAAACTAAATCAATCAAAAAAACTATACCAAACCCTGAATAAACCAAATAAACAAGCAAGTCCCCATAATTATAATAAATAAATCATAAAAACCAAATAAATCATATGAAACCAAATAAATCAAATTAACCATACAAAATGCACCATATCAAGCCAAAGACCAAATAAAATAAATAAATTGCATAAATAATATAAACCAAATAAATCAACTCATATAAGCCATATTAAACCATGCCAAGTATATCAAACCAAATAAATCAACTCGAACCATGTTAAACATGCCAAATAACCATATAAACAAACAAAACATATAACCATAATAAACTCATTAAACCGCAACAAATAAGTCATATCAGACCATATAAAACAAAGTAAATTAGATAGACCATATAAATCATGTAAACCAAATAAATCAACTACTTTCATCAAGGATGATTTGAGGTTTAACAAACACCGGGTCTGGCCGAATTTGAGGCTTGGAATTTTTCTGGGATGAGCCATCTTTTTAGTATCATGGACGAGCATGTAGCAAATCTGATATTGCAATAACACACTTCCACTATCACAGAAGACACAAAATAAGTCCCAAGCATACATAATAATTAATCACGCAAAATTAGGTATATAATTTAAGCAAGCAGACCATTGATTATCTTCCCTTTAAAACAATCAACAACGATCAATTATCATAACATATGTTCCTTTTTGACATCCTTCGTACAAATTGCAAATAACTAAAAAATAATTATGTCATCACGCCACGAAGAGAAATAGATCAATTTAATAAATGTTGAGCAACTCAAATCTTTATGAGACCTCTTGATTGTAATTAAACCAAATCATTCTCCTCGTTGTATTTAATTTGGGCATGCGAGGTAATAACCTGATTACTTAGGACTCAGATTTATGTGGTTTCATGCTTGGAAAGTAATAAAATCAACAAACTCATAGCAATTAATTCCTCGACACATGCTAGCTCAATCATTGAAAATAAAACAAATTCGCAATCATTCAACCACATATATGCGTGACCTTATTAATCACTCGATTTAAAATAAATAATGATAAATACTCCCCATTAATAATTCCACCAATAATAATCGGTATGTATATTTATGTGAATTTTCAATTATGATACACAAACACACCATCAATCTTCAAAAATCATAGAGAATTAAGACTTATCTGTGAGGGTTTCATGATCGATTAAATTTTATATTCTTACGTCTTTCTCCCAATGAATCGATGTCACTCATATTCACACAGACGGCGCCACTTGATGCGACCAAAAAGTTTGGTTCACCAAGAATGATGTCGGATCGCCTCGAATTGCCTTCTCAACCATGAACGACCTGTACAAAACTCAAGCTGGACAACTCCGACTTAGGCCCTCCAATGCTTAAGTCAATATCCATATATATTGTATAAAAAGAGAGAATAATTTCTCATAAAATCCATGAGTTCCATCATCCATAATAATTAAATTTGAAAGAATTATTCCACGTAAAATTGTGAGTTCTCTAATCCATGAGAATTGAAGTTATGAAATAAGAGCTTGAATCCCCTATTTATAAGATTATTCAGACTTGATCACCAACTAATAAGATTCCTTCCTAATATGAGAGTAAATCTCTTAATTGTACTCAATCTCCATTATAAAAAAATATTCTCATACTAGGATTCTTACTATCCAAAATTTCATAATAATCATAAAACCTTATTATTACCATGTTACTAACCTGTCGGGGTCTCATAACCATATTTTACCATATTAGCGACATGTTTATCATTTTTTTACTATGCCGATATTTGATGTCGTATCAATCATTCTGAAGTTTTCATTTTTCAACCGCATTTACACAATTTTGAAAAAGAACGAATCATTACTACATATATTTCAACAAAATTCATTGTCGAGTCACTCAAGCACATGTTTTTAATTATAAGTTATTGTTTTACTCTTTACATATCAAATCAATTTTATCTTTATATTTTAGCTTATAAGTTATATCCATTCGCATTCTGAAAACTTATTTGTTATTCCTTTCAAATAAAATTCATCACTTGTCTCTAACGGAAGGAAAATTTTCTAAATGGAAGTATATATTGTTATTGTTGGAAAATATGAATAAGTATGAAGGAAATTTGGGTGAGCTTTAGATACCAATTTCTTTTTGTCTCGTTTGTCGAATGACAAGTTTGAATGTGAAATTGTGTTCTATGTTATGTGAACATCGAAATGATATATTTATTTGTCCAAAATGGGTTTTAGAAGATAAAGATATTAAGGCTCAAAGTGTTGGTGTTGAAATGGATTTTCTCTTTTTCAAAGTGGATTGTCCCGCATAGAAAAAACAAGAGAAAATGGGTTAGCTTATAATCACCTTCTTGGGATACTCTAGTAAGCAAGAAGGCTCTGCAAATCACGATCTGATTCGTGGTTCAAACCATGGACTCGTGTGCGAGCATGACCTGCATACACGAATGCCGGACCAAAATCGAGTTCATTAATAAAACCCAAGTTTTGTAATTTTCTAAAATAAATTATTTATTTTTTATTTTCAAAAATTATTTTTAATACTTAAAATGTTGCAGTTTTTAAATCTTGAATTTGAAACAATAGAATTAATTTTTGCTTTCAATTCACTTGTAACTTCCATCAGTTACATGCAGAATGAATTTGGACATAAGTTGAGAGGCTCATTTTCAGCCTATAAATACATTTTCATTTCCACAAGTTCAACACACCAAAAAAATGAGCAATTTTATTCTTTCGAGATGCAAATTCTCGTTTACATTTCCAGGTTTTTGTTTTTCAGTTCACCAGAATTAAAATCTGGTTACCTCCGTTGTATCTTGGGAAATAAACGCTCGATGCAAAGCGAATTTGTATCAAGAGAATTGTAATATTCACAAGTCTCGATTTCTTTATCTTGCTTATGAGTTTCTGTTTTTCAATAAAATATTTTCAGTAATACATATATCTAGTGCACCCATAGTCGTATTGTTTTTAAGGATTTTACTTTGGGTTTTTAGTTGTCTAACATTTTCCCTATTTTTAGTTATTTTAATTTTTTAGATTTTTCCTAATTGAATTTGTTTTTTTTTTTAATTTAATATTTCACGATTTAGTTTTAGAGAATCACATCTGACTAGAAGTGAGCAAAAAACTGAAAAATCGAAATAACTGACCGAATCGAAATTTTCGATTTGTTATGTAAAATCGTTTCGGTTTGAGAATTCCAAAAAATCGGTTAATTCGATTCGATTCTACAAATAAATTTCGGTTCGTTTCGGTTTTAACCGAAATATAATTAAAAAATAAAAATATATAATTTTTATGTTACTTATTGTTATTTTTTATTAATTCGGTTTTAATCATATTTTCGATTAGTTCGATTTGTAATTTTATAAATATTTCGGTTTTCGGTTTTTTTGGTTTTAGACTTAATCTCGGTTTGACTCGTTTTGAAATTTTATGCAAAATTCGGTTTCGATTATTTTGGTTTGGTTCGATTTTCGGCCGACCGAATGCTCACCCCTACGTCTGACAAGATGGTACATAGTGCACCCGAGTGCTTCATGCATTGTGCACTCGTTTCCTTTTGTGATGTTATATATATATTATGTGCGATGATATATGTATGTTATGTGCGATGGTATATAAGTATTATATGTGATGAATATAGTTGTTGATAACACAGATCTTCCAGTCAAAATGGATGTCGAGATCTGATTAACGAGAATATATAAGCAGTCGCCGTCGAAATGATTAAGCGTACAAAACATTCACATACCATCGAACTACACATACATACACCATTGCACAGAAATAACCGAATGCATAATGCTCGGCGCATTTTGTCACGTCAGACCGTGGGTGTATATAAATTAAGTTTTTACATTTCATGATTTCTTACATTGTTACCACTCAAGATTCATGGGTAGGTCTTACTAATATAAATTAAATTTTCCTAACAGAAAATATGGTTTACAAAATATTGAGAGAGAGATAAGTAGGCGAAAATGCAGTTCCGGAATTAATCAGGTAGTCTTATGTCAACGTTAAACCAATTCGGTTTTTCTAAATAGACTCATTGGCGTTTGTTTGTCAAAACACTTAGCTGGATTTAGACAATTTTAGAATAGATAAAATTCGGCAACTTTCAGTTTTTTTAGGGTCAATTAAGAATAAAAGAACGAATCATACAAGATCATACCTACTAATTAAAATAAAAACATGTTAAAAGTCTGATGACATGATATTTTAAACAGGCACCAAACATATCTCGAGTTGCTCCTCTTACATCACATATTCACATGCATAATCAAAATATAGAAAAGTGAAAATTATAATTCGATCATTTTATAATTTATTTTGTCAATTATGTGTATGATATCGATATAATGGTGAAACGAATACAAAATAGATATATTATTTTATAATACTCTCTTCGTCCCACAAAAATAATTCATTAGTCCAGTTAATATATTTAATATATCATTAATTTTTTTCATTTTCACATATACCTTTAATTAATATTCTTGAAATACTAGTTTTCTACATGGTAAATTGAAAATTGATGATTAAAATGCAAATTTTTACTATTCGAATAACAAATATACTAGTTCCAACACAAATTTTATTGAGTATTAATTGACATTTATAAATTTTAAAAGGGTATAATTGGAAAACACTAACTATAATCTAATGACTTAACTATATAAACTAGTCATTTTCTTAATTTGTGTGAAATCTACCGTATGACTTATATTTGGACGGAGTGAGTCATTTTCTTAATTTGTGTGAAATTATGTGGCACATTAAATGATTTATATTATCAAGAACAATGTTAAATTCTAGACATTGCTCTTGACAATTTCTACAATTAATTTTAAATATATCATCCAATCATGTTATTTCTCTCTTTATTTTTTTCTAAAAATAAATAAAATAAGTTATCATATATATAACATTAACATTAATTAATTGGAGAACTTTTTTTTATAAAATCTCAATGTTATTTGCAATAAGTTCAATTAACACTATTTTATACGGAGAGAGTACGACCTTAGAAAAAAAAAAAAGAAAAAAACATGAAACAAGGAATATCAAGTCCTACAATTCAGCAAGTATTTTAAGTTTTAGATCCAAATCTCACTATTCTATATAAAGGTATCTCTCGATCTGAATATTGATCCAAATACTCGTATTTTATTATTCATTATATTATTAACAGCTGTATGACACTAATTAATTATTATTTCTCTCAACATAATAAGAATAGGCATGTGAAATATCAGAAACAAGATTTGCTAAACTATATGTTGGCTTATGGATATAATTTGCAAATTTCCCTTCAAATAAGGTTTCTGGTTTCTGCCTAAATGCTAAACATGTGATTGTTGAGCAGTACATATTAAGTGTATATTTAAGTAAGTATAATAAAATAGTTTATAATGTATTTAGAGAGTTTATAAATTCTTTTTTATTTAAATAAGTTTTGTTTGGTTGGATAAACTTATTTGAAAATTTTTAGTTTATCTCATAGTGCTGTGAAGGTATCCAAAGTTGGTTATGGATATGGTTAGATCAAGGGATGTAAATGCAAAGAGGGTTGAGAGGTATGGTGCCTTCACGGCATCGTAGTCATTTCCTATCTCATATATTACTATTACAAGTGTTTCAAATAAGCTCATGAAACTTTTTGAATTTATTTTTCTTTTAGTTCTCTTATTATTTTATTTTTTAGAAAACTCTATTATTTCATAATGTATTTAATTATTTTTATTTTTTTACCACTTTATTAATTGTTACTTGAATATATAAATTATCATCATCATCATCATTATTATTATTATTATTATTATAGATTGGTATACAATAGAAACTAAAAAAAGTTCTCCAACCCATTAAAATAATTGTGTAATTATTAAAAACTATANAGAATTTTCTTTTAAATTTAAAACTTTATAACTATCAAAGATATTTTTCATACTTATCTTTTAATTAATCCCGTTTAATATACGAATGTTAAACTTATATATATATCCCACTTATATACTAAACGAAAAAGATTTCTATCCTACGTGACTGCTTTGGAAGTTTCGGGCTCACGTGTAATTTTCTGGTGATTTGGATGCTTACTTGACGAATTTTGGAGGTTTGGAGACTTACTAAATATAAGAATATCTACCTATTTTTTTTATTATATCTTGCCTAACTTAATTTTTTTTTATATTTGCTTAATTTAATATTTTCCTTTGATTTTATCTTGTTTAATTCAGTATTTTCTTCTATTCTTCTAATATAAATATATAAGAAGTCATATATAATTTTAAAAAATTCATATTACTTATCTTAATTAAAAGATAAATTACTTATAAGATAATGTTAATTACAAAAAAACTTAATTATTTAGAATAAAAGTTAAAATATTATTATTTTAAGAATTAGAATATATGATATAATTAAATTAAGAGTTACTTGCAATTATTTAAGTATGTAATTAAATATTACTAATGAATTTAATTTAAATACAAAATTATAAATTTATATAATAATAATAATAATAATAATAATTAATATTAATTAGACACAAATACAATACGACACGGGTTTGCAATATGACATCTTTTAAATTTCTCTAAGTATGTAACTAAGAATTATTATAAAATTTTATTTAAATATTTAAATATCTAATAATAGTTAAATAATAAAACTTAGACACGGGTTGAGCATGTAACAAGGTTTGAACTTATTTACATATGTAAATATGAAATTATTAACGAATTTAATTTAATCATTCAAATAAAAAATTATTAAATATTAAAAAATAATAGTTAATAAATAGTAACTAGCCATTTGCAGAAGACACGAGTTGAGAATACGATATCTTTTGGATTTTTCTTAATTTTTAGATTTAAAAACTCTATAATGTTAACAAATATTTTTTATATTTATCTTTTGATAAATCTCGTGTAACATACGGGTGTTAAAGAGAGGATTGGGTTCAAATGAGAACCCCGTCATTATATGTGAACCTAGGGACTAATCCTGGCCTTAGATCTAATATTGGACAGTGCAATTATATGTCCAGACTCATTGTGCTTTTTACACAGTACTGTAGTGCTAAAATCAGTCCAATTTTTTTAATTTAATTATATATATATATATATATTTTTTACGTTTTAAAACATGAATGTGATTAATTTGATATATATTCCATTAAAACGAATAAAATTTGAAAAGTTTATGGTTTGTTGAAGATTTGAGTTTCATTTCAAATTTTTGAATTTGCAGTTTATAGACAAGATTTGCGATGCTTTTTATATACAATCGTAGTGTTTTTTTTCTTAATCTATTGTGCTTTATAAAGAACAATGTAGTGCACTTTGTAAACTTGATATATATCCAAAATACCCCTTTTCATTAATTAATGCATTTTTTTACATTATTAACATGCTGACATGTCATGATCTCAACCATCAAGATTATCAAATCTAATGGTCAAAATGAGTCCCAAGGTTCATATATAATGACGGGTTCTCATTTGAACTCAACCCTATATATATATATATATATATATATATATATATATATATATATATATATATATATATATATATATTCAACAAGATTGGTAATAAATACAAAAATAATTAAATTTACAATACTAAACTTATGTAAAAAATAAAAAATAAAATAAACACTATTATTTTAACCATGTACTTTTGTATTTTTGAGCTAACTTATCAACTAAATATACCAAACGCTTTTATTTATATCAATTAACTTTTCAAGTATCAATCATCAGTTATCTGCTCACAACTAACTTATCAGTAATCAACTAACTTTTCAACTTTGTCCGCCAAATATATCCTAAATGGAAGATGCTACGTGTAGCAACTTGCTTCGAATTAATAGTATTTTAAATAAGATAAGTGATATTTAATGATAATTATAACCTTACTATAATATATAAGTCAAATAATAGTAAGAAGATATTACATTTCCAATCACTTCTAACCACATAATTATGTGAAAAATAATATGATATGTATAGTAAACTTTGACATGAATTAAATATATAATTAATTTTTTTAAATAGATATTTTTTAAGTGGTAAATTTTATGATTGAATAATAAAAAGAATCTTTACTTTACTCATGTCTATTTCTCTCTTTTATAACCATATTAAATGAATAACATGACTAACAATTAATTAATTTTAAATTAAAGAATTAGTTTAATTTATGAGTAATCAGTTGACTTTAACTATATATATATATATATATATATATATATATATATATATATATATATATATATATATAATTAAAAATATGCAACTATCAACTCAAATATAATTATGTAAATTATAAATTATTCTTCATTTAACGTAGATGGTTTTTGAAAATTAGGTATTATACTAAAAAAAATTATTTCATATGTTTTAAAGTGAAAGAAAAAATCCAGAAATAGAAGAAGTTATAACCTGATAAAAAAATATTTTGAAACTAGAATAAAAAAAATAAAGGAAAACTGGTATTCAATTAACATAATGTGCTAATTTAGTAAACTCGTATTCATTTGTATTGATAATAAAAATTTTATATATATATATATATATTATAACCATGTCCTTCGTTGCTCGAAATTTATAATAATAAGAATAAATTTAAATTATATATTTGTACAAATTGATGAGAAAAAAATAACAATAGAATATTAAATAAATAAAATCAAAGACCATTTAAATAAATAAAATTATGATTATATTATGCTTAAAATCACTTATATATTATTTATGGTCAATTCAATTTCATCCACATAGGGTGTTTAAGCTGTCTAGTCTATCGTGACATTTGGCCGATGCATTTTTTCTTTATTATTTGGGCAAAAATGTCTTGTTCTAAATCGTTAATAATAATAATAAAAACTATGGATATGTTATATATTTTGAATAAAAGTCTAGACTTTGAAAAACTTGTTTTTAATAATTGATATTAAAATAAATTGATGTTTTGTAGTAGTAATGATATAGTGTTAGTAAGAGTTAAGTAAAATAGATAACAAATAATTTTAATGTAATATATATTATTTAATTAAATTAAAAACACATGAATATAAGTTCATAAGTTTACACAGAATAATTTGTTGCTAGCAAATTGATTTGGAGCAGAAATGTATTTAAAATATAAGAAAGACAAAGAAAGGAAAGAGGGTTCAATTAGAAGAAAATCTATTGATTGAGTATATTTAGATAATAATTGTTTCCTATAACATTGTCTTCCATAAATAAAAAGATAATTTAAACTTCTACCAATAACTATTAATAAACGACACATAAATAGATATAAAATTTAAAAAATAGTGAATTTAACTAAAACTCCTTTATTAAGGATGTAAAATGATATTATATATTTATTGCTCCGTAACAAATTAGTCCATGTATACTTATTAATATTGAATATATTCATCCACATCTAATTACTGTGTAATTAAAAGGAAAAAATAAAAATCATATCATATCCCAAACATATTAGGGGGAATTACTCTAAACACCATGCACTACTCATGTTTTTACATCTTACTATATATAATGTTTTTTTGTTATATTGTACCATATGAAATGTGAATTTGCATTTAACTTTATATGGATAGTTTTACCACTTAAGAATTTGTTTGCCTGAGGTTCAAATTACTAGATTGGAATTACGAATCACGAATACACATTTATTTAAGACTCGAAAATCTAATACATAACCAACAATTTTTAATACCTAACCTATATCTGATTAACACATATAATTAAATGTTACTAAATATAATTTTACAATATATCATTAACTTTTAATCAATATTTGACATAAAATACAATATAATGATTCTTTATTATCCTTTCAAACATGATTTGACATCTATAGTATAAAGTTTAATATTCAAAATTCTATAACGAACACGAATTTTTTTATTCATATAATTCTGAAACCCCCAAAATTTATGAATATTTGAATTCAAGATTCCAACTAATGATAATCCAAACATGACATATAGTCTTGTACAAACCCCCAAACTATTTGCAATTGACCATGTAATTAGTGTTCTTACAATTTCTCATACATATTTATGTTTACATTACATACAGTTACTAAATATTATAATTATGTTAAAAATAAATTTTGTTGTTGATTTAGTTTATTTCGTAAAGGTTTATTTTAAATGTAAAAATAATAATTATAATAATCCAAACCGAACTTATTACTTTGATACGCATTCAAAATACTACCGAATAAGTTAATTTAGTTCCATATTTTCTGGAAAATTTAATTTTAATAAAATAAGAAATATGTTTAGAAAAAACAATGAAACAAGCTTATTATTTGATAGTATTCAAAACATCTTCAAGACACTACCAGAATAATCAGTATAGTTTGATTTGTGTTCTAATTATAATAATCACTGAAATAAATATTTGTGTCATAATTATAATATTTACTTTTTTCATTTAATTAGTTCTAGTAGGTAATCGATACATATAATGTTTCAATAAATAATCAGAATGAATTATACGGTAAAGTTCAAAAATACATAGTTTTTGAGGTTTAATGTAATTTTCTCCAAAGGTCTTAGAGGTAAAATCCCAATATTGGTTAAAGTGAAAAACTCATGTACTTTATATGGTATATTATAACAAAAAATATTTTATGTGGTAAATGGAAAAACACAAACAGTAGAGGAGGATAATATAATTTTCTTTAGCATATTATTCACTCTTTATATTGGTCATGTTTGACAATTAGCTGATAAGTGATTGTATTAGTTGATTTGTTTATCTGATTGTTTTAACCGTTGTACAAAAGTATTTGGCGAATAGTTGATAGTTATTTAATTATATAAATTGACCAATAAAAATATTGATATAATTTATTGTTGGGTATTTTTATGTTAATGATATAAATATATATGGTGAAAGTATTGAATAATTAAAAGAAGGTTTAGGAAATAGTAATTATTTAAAATATGTTGGTGAATAGTTGATAGTTATTTGATTATATAAATTGACAAATAAGAATATTGATATAATTTATTATTGGGTGCTTTTATGTTAATGATATAAATTTATATGGTGAAAGTATTATTGAATAATTAGAAGAAGATTTAGGAAATATTAATTATTTAAAATATTATATATATATATATATATATATATATATATATATATATATCACCCCTATATATTAATTCAAAATTCTCCTAACCTATGTGTCTGCTTCGTATGCTTTGTTTGCCAAACAAAAAATTCTGGTGCTTCGTTTGCTTATGTGTCATCCGAACCTAATATTTACCTAATTTAATACATTTCTTTTTATTGTATCTTACCTAATTTAATACTTTTATTTTTATTGTATTTTACCTAATTTAATTCTTTTATTATATTTTTTCTTATTTAATACTTTTCCTTTGATTTTTCTAATATAAAAATATAAATAAGTCATATATAGTTAGTAGATAAGATCTAAATTAGTTATTTTAATTAAAAAATAAATTAAATATAAAATAATTTTAATTACAATAAAAACTTTATTAAAAAATAATTAAATAAATTTTATTGATAATAGAATTTAAAATAATTATAATTTTGGAGTGTCAAATATTCTATATAGGTAAGATATGAGTTATTTACAATAATCTAAGCATGTAACTAAATATTATAATGTATTCAATTTAAACATAAAAATATTAAATTATCTCTAATAATTAATAAACATTGATTAGACATCAGTACAATACGACACGGGTTGAGAGTATTGACATCTTTTCAATATTTCAAAGTATGTAACTAATAGTTATTAACAAATTTATTCTAAATATTAATATATAAAATAACTTAATAATAATAATTAATTAAATAGATATTAGGCACGGGTTTAGAATGTGACGCCTTTTGAATTTTTGTAAGTATAAATAAGATTATTAATGAATTTAACTTAAAAATCAAATACAAAATTATTTAATATTTATAATAATTAATAAAAAAGTTAGACATGTACAAGGCACGGGTTGAGAATACAGTATTTTATTTTAGACTTAAAATCCAGTAATTATGACAAATATTTTTTATATTTTATCTTTTGATAAGTCCCGCGTAATATACGGGTGTTAAATTTTTTTTTTATAATAATGCAAAATCCTCATAATTTATGTGTCTGCTTTGTATACTTCGCTTGGATAATAATAATAAAAATTGGTGCTTTGATTGCTTATGTGTCATTCGAGCCTAATATATACTTAATTTAATATTTTTCTTTTATTGTATCTTGCCTAATTTAATATTTTTTTTTATTATTATATTTAGCCTAACTTAATAGTTTTCTTTTATTATATTTTATCTAATTCAATAAGTTTCTTTTATATATACTCCTAATATAAAAATATAAATAAGGCATATATAATTAGTAAAAAAAATCTAAATTAATTATTTTAATTAAAAGACAGATTACATATGAAATAATCTTAATTATAAAAAAACTTATTTATGAAAATAATTAAATAAATTATATTTATAATAAAAGTAGA
>BMAC01000065.1:797876-849050 GCA_014905375.1 Phtheirospermum japonicum
ATTGAAAGTATGAATGTCCTAGAGACAATCAGATTTAAAGACATTATACTTGATCACAATTATTATATATATCGTAATATATGTGGCATTGCATTTATTGAATTATTATTTTGATTGTTTGTGATTATTCATATAAATGTTCCCGTAGAGTTAATGTTGTCATTGATATAGTGAGATGTCATTGATAAAACATTACTCTTAAAATAGCCATGACTAATGATTATCAAGATTGGGATATTGATAATATAATATATGTCGTCATGTGGTCTGCATCACATTTTAGAGAATGCAGTAAGTCTCACGACTGCGAATAATAGTTATTCGTGATGGACACATGGGTACTTTGGAGAGTATTGGTAAACCCTACTAATAAGTTATTTATTGTATGTCTATAAACTTATTAGTATATAAAGCGTGTGATAATCCTTTGACTTGAGGTCAATACGCACCTTATTTACTGAGTGATGTACTTTGACCATGACCAATGCTTGCACTCCTTTTGGGGTAGATACGGCTTGTGTTGGGTGCATCATGATCTAAATGAAGGTGGTAGTTGAGCCAAGAAAGAATTCATTTCTCGATTGGAATTTCGAGAGTGATCACTCATAATCTCTATATTAGGTCGACTAAAGTCATTGGCCAATGCAAGAGACATATTCAATATAGTGATTGAGTATGGTCTAGTTGTCGACTAATAAAGATGAGATAAATTGATTAAGCCATTGAGATAGACACTTGGATAAATCTTAAGTTTAATCGAGTGATTCGGAATGAAATGAATTTCACCAAAGCTTTGTATAAAGGTTATAATTCGCTGAGTTCAAGTGAATGTTCTTTATATATTGAGTTCGTCCAGCTAAGCCGTTTAGGAGTTTTGTTTGGATCATCATTGAATTGATGTCATATATAAAGGCCTATAGGGTCACACTATATGCGATTAGTTTTTCGATTAAAGAGTGTATCAAGAAAGTATTAAATATTCAATTTAGAATTGTAATATTTAATTGTTAATAATTATGATATTAATTTCTATTTGATAGAAATTATTTAATTAAACTAAATTGGATTTGGATTTAATTATCTATGTTATATTAATAAAGGTACTTGGGCTAAAATTGTTTTGGGCCCATGTCTTGGATAGTCCAACCCTTTTATGATTAGGGTTCTCTTATGTACCTAGTATAAATATAACATAAAGTCATAAGTTGTAGACAATGAAAGAATGATACAACGATGAAAATACGAGAGAGCTTTTAGAAAACATAAATCCTGAAGTTGGATCTTGCAGTCGGAGATTAATCGCGTGGATACCTTAGTGTTGAATTCGAACCTGAATTTACTGTAAGGGTTTCATGCTTTTGTCTCGTTTATTTATTATATAAATATATTCGTTCATAGGATGGATCTGTTGGATCCAAAATTTTAAAACTTCCGCTGCACGAGCATGGTGTTCATCTCTACAAATTCCAACATGTATGTATATTATATTTTTGATAACATAAAGATAAAATTGTCATTTTAACAAAATTTTCAGACCTATATTTACAAAAAGTTCATAGTTCGATCCTTTTCGAATTCCTTTGATCAAATAGTACAAATGATTATTTTTTCTAAAAATTTGGAATAAAAGAACATTTGAAAAGAACGCGAACCGTTAAATCTCAATCGAATCCGTAAGATCGACAAACTCAGATTAATTTTCACGTCGTTCAAAAATCTGTTAATTCCTCGTCTGATATCAAATTACACTCTCGAAATTTGTTGTATCGTGAATAGTCAATCGATTACTATAAGTAATCTGAACTCATACCACAACTCAGGTAAAATTAGTCCCACTTCTTCCAAATAAATAATGTTTTTATATTGGGTTGATTAACTATTTTGATAAATATTTGTCACGATCTTCTTTGGTCATTGTTAGTCCAATTGGCATTTGAAAGGCGTACATACACAAATGCCCACAACTCCCTACTTTATAACTGGTCCATAAAAATAATCAAGACATCATTAATTTTACATTCCCAACAGAAATAACTAAACTAAAAGACACTTGCTAAAATATATTTTTATATTTATCACTTACAACAATATTTCATTGATTATTTATAAGTTGCCTCAAAGTTTATTAACAATCGCAAGGTGATTGAAACCTCGTGTCCTTATTGCTTGACAACTACAGCAATTATTCAGCGACTCAATGATTAAGCATCCAGCTCATGAAGCCATGAAACCAATATCAAATTAATTAGTTGCAACTAATTATTGATGTTTTGGGGTTGATTCCCCTAACTAAACCCCTTGGTATCGAATATACGTACGGCACTCGTATTAACTACTCCGCCGCTTATTACACTTGGTCTGCCTATTTTTAGGAATCAATAAGAGTTTCTAGAGAGTTAATTTATACTTCCATTTAATGGATCATACTTTTGTAATTGCATTTGTAGATTCCTGAGAGTCGCAAAATAAAATTTCAAATTTTATTTTTAATGTTTTCATTTTTTTTTTGTCAAAATGAACAGAATTGTAGCCCAAGAACTCCCGAGTCTCAAACCCAACAGATTTTCAACGGTTGGACCAATTACCATCAAACATTAAACAAACATGGCACACCCAAAAAGTGGCCCTTTTACTTCACATGTGATGCATATCCACATTCAGGGATCCACAAAAGAGTGCGTTTCTTTTTATTAATAATAATAATGCAAAAAAGCTACTATTTTGATAAATACACATACACATACACTATTTCCAGATTCACCCCTGAGAATTACAAGATTCCACCAAATAAAATTTCACTTTAACAAACCTAACAAATAGCAGTAAAAAAAAAAAAAAAAGTAGAAGACACACTTAGAAAAGAGGTGGGTCCCATTCTTCACCAAGGGAACCCATTAAACAAACCATAAACCCGACCGAGTCAACTCATTGAGTTTAACTGAGTTTCCAAGCCGAGGTAGCAATCAGTGGCCTGGTATGCCAGCCCAACATCAAGCAACCATTATTTTCTTCCACTCTATACCCATCCCCACCGGCGAATAACGCCAACAGCATACTAGCCTGCTTGTAAGCATTAGAACCCAAGGAAACCGGCTCGAACCCGGCCGAACCGAACCGGGTTCTCCACTGAGCGAGCGTCTCGTGCCGCTCGACCCGATCCACGCCCTCACAAGCCACCACATTGCAAATCTGTCTTCCCAAGTACACCTCACTCATGAGCTTATCCTCAACACTCACCGCCTCATCACCGGCGGCGGCGCCGCCGTCTCTGCAGCTCTCCAACGAATCGAATAGGGTCGAGTAGTAGTGCAAAGACTCGGTGAACCGGTCCAAGAAAGCATTCCCGTTATGATTAGCCTCCTGCTCTACAACAGTCAGAATTTCGGGCTTCAAGTCACGCACGACCTGCAAAACCTTCTCGATCCCCCCGGGCCGGGCCAGAAGCGGATGCAACTCGAAGATCGAATTAACGGCCACCGTTTCGCCTTCCTGTACATCGAACATGGACGCATTCAAATCGGCCAATGAATTCGCCACAAACCCTCTGTAATCGAACTCCACGTTGATTGTTTCTGCTAACTGAGCTAACTTCCAGCCCACTTCCTGTAAATAATCGGTGTCATCTTGCGGGGGCGGGCCGATTCCGGTTAATCGGAAGCTGGGCGGACCGCCGGGCCTTAAGGCCAAGGCCTGCAACAGCGCGGGCCACTGCATCCCCTGTTTCATACTGAAATCAATTACGTGAACTCTGCTTTTACCTGCAAAAGCTTCGAGAATCGCTTGATTCGCCGTAAAATGCGCGAATTTCAAATAAGGGCATGTTTCGTAAAAATGCATCTGCAACAAATCGGTAAAAGCAGAGTCCTGTGGATTTGTGGGATACAATCGGTAAATTCGCCTTGCCAAAGCTTCGGCGAAATATGTAGCCACTTTTCTCATCGCACCTGCTTGGGAAACTGCTAGAAACCCTATGTTTTTCACCAAAGCCTCTGCTAATTTGAAATTCTCCTGCTGCACAGCCTCGGCGCAGGCCATCAGTGTGTGAACGAGCCTGACACCGTTCTCCTGCGAGTCAACCAGGACAACGGGCCGGGCCGGCTCGGCGAAAACCGGCTCGCTCTGCAAGGCAGGAACAGAGCTTACTGAATACGGCGACGTTTTGAACCTCTTGGCCTGCGGCTGATGCTGTTTCGGAAGGGCGGGAGGCGATTGAGTTCTCGGGTATACAGCTTTTCCGGGTATGGCTATGAGATCCGACCCGAAATCATCGAGGTCAACCGCGGCCATCTGCGCGGCGGCGCGGCTGTTGACGCTGCCGCTATTGTGGTTGTTGTTGTTGTCCATGGTGGTGACGGTGGAGGACTCGTGGAATGGATCCGAAGAGGAATCGAATTCGGGGCCCGGATTGAGCCCGGAAATCATGGATTCGAGCCACGAGGAGAGATCCGACGGGTTGTAGTGCACGGTCTCGGATGCGAGCTGCGAAAGCCCGTCTTGCTGGACGCTCCCCATCACTTCCTCCAGCTGTTCGATCTTTTGCGCTACCTCCGCCATGTCCGAGCACTTGACGTTGTACCCCAAAACCGCGAAGAGCTCGTCAACGCCGCCGCCGGGCCACATCTTGGCTTTGCCGGAGGAGCTGCAGCTCCCGCTGCTCGAGAAATTCTCTCGATTCGTGTGGTGGTGGTCTCTTTTCATCCTTTAAAGATTTTTTAATTTATTTTAGTGGAGAAATAGAAGAGCGGTGGTGAATGGAAGAAGGAGAAGAATCAGGGCATTGGAGATTGGTTTAAAGGTGCTTGGTATTTCGCACAGGGCATCTGTTTCAGAGTTTTTGCTGGTTGTTTGCTATGTGTATGTGTGAGAGAGAGAAAATGGAGGTGTGAGTATTGGGGACTTGGAATAATAGTGGTACGAATGGAACAGAAGAGAGAGAGAGAGAGAGAGAGAGAGAGGGACGGGGAAAGGCTCGTGAAGGCGGGCGCGACATTCAACACTGACTATATCATATGCTTATTTTACACCAAATTATGCTTATATTATACACATCAACTTTGCCTTTTTATTTATTTTTTTGAATTTACCATTACATATTGGAGGCATAGATAATAATTTCTTACCCCTCCAACTAGGGTTGTGACTGTAGAAATGGATAAATAAATCGAGTCCATTCAAATTAAGTTTGTGTAATTGAATCGAGTAGCTTTTTTCGGTACTGCTAATTGAGTCGAGTGAAAATATTACTTTAATACTGCTATTTATATAACTCCAAATATTGCTATGTATTTTATTCAATCAAATCAATTGGTTTTAAAACGGTTGTTAAGGAGAAAGTTGTAGCATCAAGAATCACATCATTTCAGTATGTGTCGCAAATGATATGACTTAAAATTATTTCCCTATTCGGAATATGTACGGTATATTTTATTATTTGCAATTGTTGATTGTTTCCAGAAAAAAAAAAAAAACAAGGGAGGATGGAGAGAACGGAAAGAAAAAAATATGGATGAATTTTGGTGAAATAAAAAAACTCACTCTATATTAAATAAATGATTGATAGTGCAGTTATAAATATAAAACTAGTTTAATATCCGTGTATTACACGAGAATTATAGAAAACTAAATATTAAAATATTTTTAAAAATTATAAATTTTTAAATTTAAAATAGATAATTGAAAGGATGTGTTTTAACTTGTGCCCTGTTCAATTTATTAATTATTATACTTATTAATTAATATTATATTTTAATATTTAAATTAAACTCGTTAATAATTATATTTACATATTTATAAATATTCAAACGTTGTCACATTTTCAACTCGTCTCTAATTTATATTAATTAATTATTTATTTTTACTCATTTTATATTTTTATATTTAGATTAATTCTTTTTAATAATTATAATTACATACTTTGAAAAATTCAAAAGGTGTCATACTCTCAAGCCTTCCCGCATTGTGTCATTGTCGAATAAATATTAATTAATTATTATATAATTTTATTTTTTTATATTTAGATTAAATTCATTACTAATACTTAGTTACATACTCCAATTATTGCAAATATATGGCAATTACCTATACAGAATATTTAAAATTTCAAAAATAAATTATTTCAATTTTTATTATAAATACAGTTTATTTAATTATTTTTATAAATGAGTTTTTTTTTTTGTAATTAAAATTATTTCATATGTACGTTGTCTTTTAATTAAAATAATTAATTTAGGTTGTTTTCTACTAATTATATATGAATTGTTTATATTTTTATATTAGACGTATAAAATAAATTTGTTGAATTAGATAAAATATAATAAAAGAAAACTATTAAGTCAGGCTAAATATAATAAAAATAAATTATTAAATTAGGAAAGATACAATAAAATGAAAATATTAAGTTCGATATTTATTAGGCTCGGATGACACATAAGCAATCGAAGCACCAAATTTTTTTATTATCCAAGCGAAGCATACGAAACAAACACATATATTATGAGAATTTTGCATTAATATATACTTGTCTAACACCCATGTATTACACGTGACTTATCAAGAGATAAATATAAAAAATATTGGTGATGATTATTGAGTTTTAAACAAAAATAAAAAATTAAAACAATCGTGCCTTGTACATGTCTAATCTATTTATTAATTATTATATATATTAAATAATTTTGTATTTGATATTTAAATTAAATTCATTAATAATCTTAGTTAAATACTTACAAAAATTCAAAAGGCGTCACATTCTAAACACATGTCTAATATCTATTTTATTAACTATTATTATTAAATTATTTTATATATTAATGTTTAGAATAAAATCATTAATAATTATTAGTTACATACATTGAGATATTCAAAAGATGTCATACTCTCAACTCGTATCGCATTGTACTGGTATCTAATAAATGTTTATTAATTATTAGTATATTTTTTAATTTTTTTATGTTTGAATTTAATATATTACTAATACTTAGATATATATTTATATTATTGAATAACTCATATTCTACCTATATAGAATATTTGAAACTCAAAAAATAAGATTATTTTAAATTCTATTATCAATTAAACTTATTTAATTATTTTTTCATAATAATTTTTTTTAATTAAAATTATTTCATATATAGTTTGTCTTTTAATTAAAATAATTAATTTAGATCTTATCTACTAATTATATATGATTTATTTATATTTTTATATTAGGAGAATCAAAAGAAGTACTGAATAAGAAAAAATATAATAAAAGAAATAAATTCGATAAGATACGATAAAAAGAAAAGTATTAAATTAGGTAAATATTCGGTTCGGATGATACATAAGCAAACGAAGCACCAGAATTTTTGATTTGTCAAACGAAGCAGACACATAGATTAGGAGGATTTTACATTAATATATAAGGGGGATGGTCATAATATTTATTTATTTAAAATAAATAAAATTATAAAATAATAAAGAGAATGATAATTTAGTAAAATAATATTTAATTTTTATGAGAAAAGTAACATTAATTCTCACTTAAAGATGTAAATGTAGCATATAAAATAAGGGGGGAAATCCTAAAATGACGGATACAACAACAAAAAAAAAAGAAGAAGAAAAAGTACATTATAATGTAATCAAAACAAATAAATTCAACTTTTTTTTTATTTAGATATTCCTAATTGATACGCAAGCAACTACTACGTGTTATTTCATAGTAAATGCCCTAATCCATAAATTTCTTCCATACTAATATTAGGTATAATTAAGCCCAACTTTACAGTGCCTAAACACGTATTATCAAATTAAAGAAAATTCATCCATATGGGTTAGGAAGTGAGCAATTGAGGCCAACGAAATTCGAAAATAGTAAATTACTTTTGAAGTCTAAGGTTTAGGGTTACTCACTCTAGAATTGTCGGTTTTCTTATATGCCATTATTTGCACTCAACTATTACTATTGTAGCCTACCACTACATACTCCAACTTTTAAAAGGTAAGTTTTGGTTTGGTATTTATTCACATGACGGTAAATTAAATGCTACTTTTAAATAGAAACTTAATTTAATTTCTATTATTTTACATAATACTTGGTATTGTTTGACCAAATAACAACACTTTATTTATGTTTAAAGATAATCACAATTTCAATACTCGTATCACAATGGATTTCTTCTTTCTTTTTTTTTTTCCTCCTATTTTCTTTTTACTGTGAATGGAGCCTGTGAGTTGTGATGATAAAGATGTTATTGTGAGTTTATCAAGTATAATTAAAAAATAATTGCTTGGGATTTGGGGTTAACTTCTGAACCTGCTTACTAAGTCAACAGGTCGCGTTTTATAAATTAAAAAGTCCTCAGGAGAAAAAGGGAAAAGGGAAAGGTTACCTTGTAACCTCACTTTTGTAGGTTGAAGATTTACTTTATCAGAGTTTTAATTAAATATTCCCTGACAATTTAATGTTTTTAATTGGTTATGGTCTTTCTCAAACTACATCAGATATTGAATTTATTTTAATGATACAAAACTAAAACTTTGACATCAAAAACTCTCCAAATTTTCCTTACAAAATTATGCATCAGGGTCTTTGGCATGGAAATATTAAAGTGAAAAATAATTACTAAATTTCGATACTTAGTACTTTGACATTCCAAAAACTTGAAAAGAAAATTTGTCAGTGGAGATTTAAGAAAATAATAATAAAATAGTATGTAGAAATTGAAGCTTAAACATTAACTTCGAGTCTTTGACAAGTTCTATGAAAATGCAGTGAGGCTGAGGTTTATATCAGAATCCCCGTGTGCGAAAACGTGCAAGAATTATTCCAAGGTCATTTAATATTTTCAATTACCCAAGAAATACTCAAGTGTGAGGAGTATAACTTAATCAAGTTTTGCCAAGTACCCATGAGAAAACTTAAAATAAAAATTAAAGGAAAAAGTCAGGTTTATTCCTTTTGTTTTGAAATGACTTAACTAAATACTCCATCCGTCCCAATTATATAATTCATTATTATTGACTTTTATAATGTTCAAAAAAAATATTGAACATAGTAAATATGCAAAATATTTCTTGATTTGCTCTTATTTAATAAAGAATGATAGTTATAAAATTCATATTAAATAAGATTGCAATAGTAAAACAATGGGTAAAATAATATTAAATATAGAAAGTGATCTATATATTTGGGATATCCAAAAAAAAAATAGCGGACAATATATATGGGATGGAGGGAGTATAAGAAAGTATATGTTCAATAAACATGAAAAACTCAATGAGCATACGTATGCTTGATTGGGTTGATGATAGTTAAGACTGTGTAGTTAATACTTGGGTTGATATCATCGTTCGCCCTAATCTTGGAAGGTCGATTCCCAAATAGTCAGGTTTATTTTTGGTTAAATATGAATGATAGACTTTGGGTAACTTTAACAATTATTATATTATGCACCAAAGTCCACACCGTCAATAGTTACATCAATTAACGACTAAATGTATACATCAGTATGGGTACATTAACATAAATATTTTTCAATATTTATATACATAAATCTAAACTTATAGGCACATTACAATAATATAAATATATACATCAATATATAAGTACTCAAAAAATATATAAATGTATATAAATAAATAATAATTAAAACTAATAGATACATTATATAAAGTATTGTTAAGGCACGTACTAACTAATAGTGATCAAAATGTTTATTGTTTTATTTTGTCTATATTAGTTATTTTTACTTTCTTACCAAGATTTAGATGTTTAAAAAATATTTGATATTTATTATCTTAGATAATTATCTTGTATATTAATCAGTTTTAAATTAGGTTGTAATTTTCTTTTCCTATATTAGTTTTTGCATATGGCTATGAAAAACTGTTTAGAACTCTAAGATTTTATCTTATTTCCTTACTAATAATATTTACTCGCAATATATTGCGTATACCTCTTTTCCTTATCTTGTACATCTCTTTTACAAGTTAAGGTATGCCTATATAATGTTGAGGGACCACTCACAACCTACTCATGCATTTCAGAGAGACTAATCGAAGGAAGAAAAGTAGAGAGCTGTTTTATGCGGATTTCCTGAATTGGCAGATGCGACTGAAAATGCTTTCGGCATATGCAATCTCATCCTGCAGTTTGACTTATTTTCTTCCATTATTTTTCAGTTTCTGTTAAAATTCAATCTTGTGATTGCGAATTTTAGTTTTTAGAAGAGTTATTATGGTTTAGAGCTTATCTACTCTTTAGGATTTTTTTTTAATCTCTACTTAGGAAATTATGACTCTTTGTAATCATTGAAATGCAAGTTTTGATTAGTAAATGTTTATCCATGTTGACTCGACTATAAAAATAAAAATTACTCTTATAGCAAAAATATTAATACGCGTGTCTTTTCAAATTTTCGCTACTTATTATTTACACTCTTCACAACACACGGGTGTTTGCAACTCTTATATATATATATATATATATATATATATATATATATATATATATATATATATATAACTTCTCCTCACACCACAAGCATATTTTAAACTTTTAAAATTTTGTGTGAAATTGTTCTCTCTTCTCTCTCCTACTTTTTATTGGTGTGACATTTGAGTTAACTCTTGTCTTCTAAGCATGTATAAGCTTTTATTAGGTTCAAATCACTATTAAAGGTTCCAAAATCCTCCTCCCCTTCATCGAACGCCGACCTACCCGCCGCACTTGAAACCAACCGATCCCTCCATCATCTTCCATGGTTTATTCTTCCTCTGCTACGTCTGCTGCACCTGATGCACCTGTTGATGTGATGGCATCTGGGGTTGCTTTTGAACCCATAACGCCATTGCCCTCAGCTCTAGTTCTTTCTTCAACTATGACTACTCAAACTCCTCAGCCAACTGTTGAATTGTCTACTGAGAAGACCTCCCCTAGTCTCTGGACCCTTCTTTATCACATGACACCGCCGCCATAAATTTTTAAGTTGTTGAATCAATCGGTCCTTTTGCAGCTCTATTTTCTAGTGATAAAGGAAATAAGATTGATGTTAAAAATCCTCCTGCCTTCGAACTCATCTTTGAGTCCCTACCAAACTATACGCCATCCTCACGCAAGCCCAAACATCTTCGAGGCTATGGACTTGATATTTTTTATTCCCCCGACTCTGATTTTGGCGTCTCTAAAAAAGGAAGTCTAGTTCCAAGAATTTGAAGAAAAAGTGATTCCGGAGGGTTTCAAAGAAAAATGGGAGGATGTTGTCGTAGATGTGATTTTAGATATGATAACTGATGTTGCTCAGATCCCAGCCAAATCTGACTCATCAAATGCTGCTCTTCATTCTATAGATGTTCTGGCTCCTGCACCCACTATGCCTATAAAGGTTTTTAAAGATTTAGATCTGGAGGCCTCATCCTTCTTTGTGGACTGGCGCACTTGTTCCTCCGCTGCTCCGATCTCTAATTCTCTTGATGAGGATCTTGAACCTGCTAGCCAGGCAATGTCGTGTATTCATAAGGGCAAGGACATTATTACTGGTCCTTTTAATCCTCAGCCTATTCCCAATATCTCTAATGATGAGCCTTTCGACCAGGGTTAATTCTGGATCTCATATGTCTACTATTGACTTTATTGACGTGTTTACAGGTGATGCTGATCAAGTTAATCTTATTTTGGGGGATGCTGCTGGAGATGCAAATACAGATGTTATTATTGATTCGCCAGACTATGTGATGACATCTGCACCTGCATTAGGATCTAACTATGATGTGGGTAACTCCTTTTTTGAAACTTTCTACACATCGAATACTTATATGATCAATACAAGATGTTTGTTGATCGCTAATTGATCAAGGAAAGACTTTGACATATGTCCACGTTTCTCCAGTACAGCTTGAACAAGTTTTTTGAGTTTCGACACCTTATGTACACGATTGATGATGTGGTGTCATTTGAATAATATGTGGTGTACGAGTTCTACTCCAACCTGAGTGTTGCGTTTTGTGACACGAATTCTCCTAAGTACGGTCGAGTCTTTGTGCATGGTGAGATTTGTAGTTTTACCTTGATTAATGCATTCTTTGTGACTCCCGATTGTATTGAGGAGACCTTGCTGGCTGAATTTATAAAGATGGCCCAGTTCTTGATGAGCAACCTATGCACTAAGTAGTCTAATAAATTTGTGTCATCTCGGTTGACTTCTCTCTTCGGGTTTTTGCACAAAGACTGCGGCAGCAACTGGGCTCAATGATAAACAAATTAAGGGTGACCGAACTACATGCTCATATCCTCTACCAGCTTGGGACTAGGATGTCATTCAACTTTGGCATTCATGCCTTTAATGGAATGATATTCTTTGCCATGAATTCTTCGAAGAAGTGGGTCTTGTCATTCCCTCGTCTCATATTTCGGGTGTTTGTCTATCGAGGTATAGTACCTCGTGGTCCTCCAATTGGAAGTTTGAATTTTGCCACTGTGGTCGCTACTCTTCTGAATCCCAATAATCGCCTTGTGGATATTCCAGTAATTATATTGATGATGAGTAAGAGTCTTCGAGCCCTGCTCCTAATGCCCCAGTTGATACTTCTAAGAATGACGCTTCGAATGCTATCGCGGATGCTGTTCACATCTCCACTGGCATTTCTAGTTCTGCGGCTCTTGCCTCTAACATGATTGTTTCTGTGTCTCGCTCATTTTTATAGGAACAATTGCAGTATGTCACCTCTAATATTGCGCACTTTACTGCTATCTGCTCTTATTATCTCGTCCTGCTTCATGTTTCTGATCTCTTTGGCCAGAAAGGGGAAGCAGATGATGAAGAGGTGGGTGCTTAAGATCGAAGTGGTGATGCTCCTAGTCAGGATTCAAGGGGAGTTGATGGTATTACGGATGTCATCGCTGATGCAGTCGCCGATGCTGCTCATAATGTTGCATCGCAATCAGGGGGAGTTGGTCCATCTTCGACTCGCCTACCTTGAGGTGGGTGCTTAATATCGAAGTGGTGATGCTCCTATTCAAGATTCAAAGGGAGTTGACGGTATTACGGATGTCGTTGCTGATGCAGCTGTCGATGTTGCTAATAGTGTTGCATCGCATTCAAGGGGAGTTGGTCCATCTTCGACTCGCCTACCTTCGGGACTTCATGATGAAAATGGTGATGGGATGGAACTCGATTTTGAAGATATTGTTGTCTTTCTAAAATGGAGTGATCCTCTTTCGAAGTTCGACGATCTCTTTCCTCAAGAGATATTTGTTTTTATGGCCCTTTTGATTGTAAAATAATGTTTATGATGTTTTTATTTATTTTGTTGTTCCCAATGATCATGACCTTTTTACCTAATTAATTAAGGCTTGTTTTCGTTTGCTTTTGCAAATATTATCACGAATGTCATAACATTCTTCATAACCTTGTTATGTTTGATTACATCAGTTTAGGGAGAGTGTTTTTGGTGATTATACAAGTTTTGTACTTGATATTTTCATTATATGAGTTTTGGACCAGAAAGATAAAAAGGAGGAGATTATTAAGTCACACATTATAGTTAATATATGATTTAAATATTTAAAGTTTTATCTTGTCTATATTATTTATTTTGATGTCAAATTGTTTAGAAATTATTTGATATTTATCATTTTTGGTAATTATCTTCTATATTAATTAGTCTTAAATTAGGTTGTAATTTTCTTTCCATGGATTAATTTTATATATAGATAGGAAATATCGTTTAAAACTCTAAAATCTTCTTACTTCCTTACGAATGAGATATGCTTGCAATATATATTGAGTACATTTATTTTCCTTATTTTGTAAGTTTCATTTACAATGAAGGTGTGTCTATATAAAGTTGAGGAATTGCTCACAACCTACTCACAGATTTCAGAGAGAAAAATCGCTAGAAGAGAAGTTGAGAGCTATTTTATTAAAGAAGCAAAGATTTTGGATTGGCGGATGGCTTTCGGCATCTGCGATCACTTCGTGTAATTTGAATTATTTTTCTTCCATTTTCTTAGTATTTGTTAAGGTCCAATCTCGTGGATGCTAATCTTAGTTTTTTGAAGAGTTATTCTGATTTAGTTCATAGTACTCTTTAGAAGTGTTTTTTTTTTTTGTCTGTTTGTTTATCTTTAGTTAGTAGATTACGAACTTTTGTAATCATTGAAATACAAGTTTTGATTAGTAAAGGTTTTCGCCCCAATAGCTCAATTATAAGAATAAACATTATTTTTATAACCAAGGTTTTAATTCGTGTATGTTTTTAAAATTCCGCTGCTTATTATTTACACTTTTCACAATACACACGTATTTTATAAATTAAAATGTGAATCGAGGTATAAAACTGTTTCAAATATAAATGTATATCAATATATATATTTATAGCTAAAAAAATAAAATGTATATTGTGGTGCACCTTACAAGGTGAACCCTAGTCCACCGTGTAATTCACCTTAACAATTGGTTCAATATAGGGGCGAGCATAATTTTTTAAAAATCGCCCAAATTGCCCACACTGCACCACAACTCACCGTTTAAAATGATGTATTTGTTAAAATCTTGATTTAAAATATTGAATAAAAAGTACACCGCCTTCTTGGTGCAGTTTTTATTTTGAAAGTAAACTGCAGCGAACCGTATTTATATACTTTTAATGCTTAGATAAATTATATGTCTTCTTTATTCACATAGTTGAATGAATAAGAATGAATGTATTAAAACCCAATTACTCGTTAATTAAATAAACTTATATTCGTATTTTGAGTTTTTTTAAAAATAATGTATTTTACTTTTGTATTTTTAAGTATTAGCAAAAATATATTATATTTTGCAATCAATGAATATATTATAAAAATATATTATGTTTTGAATGTAACTGAGTACAAATATAATGTAAAATGAATTTTATATGCAAAATCATCTTATTTTTGACAAAAAAAAGCCAATGATTTTTATCAATAAGTCGCAATAATTATAAACTCCACAAAAAAATTAAATTGGCCGAAACCACCAAACCGCCCGAAACCGATTATAACCGCATACTTAATGTTATTATGAATCACAATTAAAAATTAAATTTTTAACCGAACCACAATAGAAAATTAAGTAAATATTTTATAAAAACAACGCTTGAATCGCATCATACCCACTTCTATTTAAATAGCAATGACATAGACTTGTGGAATATTGAACCCAAAATCTTTATTTCGAGACCTCAACAAAAATCTCAATAAGTTAATTAATTGTCACTCTCAAAACTTTTGTGACTGAAAAAAAAAAAACCAAAAAAAAAAAAGCGCACTTACTCGTTAGATGTTGCGAGCTTTGTGAATATGCTCCATAGGGAGGCAAATGACCAAATGGCCCACGCCGTCAACATCACCCAAAACCGTTAGGCAAAAAAGTGTACAAGAGATGGACACTTGACGGCGTTACTACATCCCTATCTTCTCAATTCCCTATGCAGTGTTGAAATTATCATCGCGCGATGCATGTATGATCGTATTTCGTTTAGGCACCACGTATCATATGTACTAACTTTTTAACCAATTGATTTTGTTATTTTGTGCTCAAATTAGAAAGTCTATAATTGAAAATGCATGGGCTAAGCTGGATGGTAATTGGTAAAGGAAGAGATGGTTCATATTCAATAACTAGCCGATTAGCGTGCGTTCGAATCATTAAATGCATCTTTATCTGATCTATTAAAAAAGTTTTCTTAATTTTTGAGTCGATTTCCAGTGTCACAATACGGTAGGTTCGTGCTGAATTATTTGTTCGTGTTAGAAGTTATCACTTATAGATTGAATAATGTGGTCGATTTTTTTTGTTATTGTATAATACCATAATTTTTATTTCAATTGTTTTAATATATTCAAATGTAAATGATATATATTAATTTAAGATAATAGTTAGATATGAAAAGGAAAAAACATTTGAGAGAGATTATTCAAATTATATTAAAATATATATTATTTTATTTAATTTCACGACCACCCAAACTTCTTCTTAGTTGGAGTATAACTAGCAAAGGGGCCTAACTCCCACGTGACACTGTAACGTGTAGGAAATATCAACCGCCTTATGCTTGGACCCCACTGCATGGGCAGGTTCTGAGTCTATTTGCTATTTTTGGCAAATAAAGGTGGATCAGCCCATGCCTTGGTGTGATACGTGTTATATGCTCTGTTTTCCAAGAAATTTAATTTTAAAATAAATTCAAAAGTGGGAATCGATAATGTTAAGAGTTTGTGATGGATTTTCAGCAGTCAAACTCACATCCACTCCCCCATTCCCAATTTATTGGTCTTACGATTAATTTTACACATATTAGAAAATTAATAGTGTATATAATTAATTTATTAATTTAATTAGTGTTATTTGTTAATATCAATTAATACTCATAGAAAATGAAAAACTAATGATATGATAAATATGGTAATGAGACTATCTTTGTGGGACGGACGAAAATAGAATAGTGAACTATCTTTGTGGGACGGAGGGAGTAAAACTTACACTTTTTTTTTAATTCTCTTTTTGTGTGTTATTGTTTGGTAATTGATTTTACATGTTTTGATGTATTATGATTTGTTAGTTTTTTTTTTTGTTTTGTTTTTTTAAAGATTTTTAAAATCTTACTTATATTTGGAGATTTTGAAATTAAGTTTTTAATTCCAAATTATAGGTACTAAATTTATGTTTCAAAACGAACCAAATGTTCATAATTAGAACATAACTTACATAATATGTAGTTAACATCAAAATACATATAAGTTAATTACACTGTACATATATTACATAAATGTAAAAAAAAAAAAACGATACTAGTTTCAGTTTTTTGGTTCGTTACGATTTTCGATATAGATATTTAAAAATCTTCACAACCATACCATAAAAAAATTCGGGACAGTTCAATTCGATGAAAGTAAAAAATGCCATTGGATATTTTTCAGTTCCAAAATTTCTCGGTCCGACAATCAATTCGAGTTTGATAATCTCCAAATGTCGTGCACCCCCTATTTATGGTAATAAAGCTCCTTAATTAAATACAACTTTAGGAAAGCGGAAAAGAAGAATATATAAATGAGACATAGAATTAAAATTCTCTTATTTATCAAAGACTCCCTTTACATAGGGTATCAAATACATATTTTCATAATATATAAAGATAAATAAATATCTAAATTGTCCCTCATCAATTACTTGTTGACGAATGCATGCTAATTGTATTTTTTCTTCAACACTCCCCCATGTGCCAAGTCAAATGGTGCTTCATTATGCCTCGTTAAAACTTTGCCAAGTAACAAAACCCAGTGGAAAAAAATAAAACTTGATCGAAAGATAAAAGAGTATTAACACACCTATGTTGAGACTCCACCTGAAGTAAACACCTCTCTCTGATATGTACATCTATCAAGAGAATTTTTAAAGTTTCCACTTCCTCAATTTACTTGACTATTGACAAAGTCCATAATTGTTGGTTGTATAAGAATTGTGGTGATATGGTTCATATTATATCTCACTTTCATTTGTTTGTCGCAACTTATATTATCTTCATAACTACAAGCGAGTTTTTCAGTAGTAGAGTTCAAGCCATTATTCTCAAAGATATGTATAATTATAACATTTACCATAGATACTCGCGAATTACTACATGTATGATCATGACCTCCTTACATAGATCGAATGGGTAACCAACATCAACAATACTATTTGGTGTTTCACAATAAGAAGTAAACTCAACATCTTTTGTAAGGGTTACAGTAACATCAGCAGTCATAATTATATTTATGAATGGAAAAAATAAATTCGTATCAATGGTTTCTTTTAGATATCAAAATACATTTTGATTCCATTTTAGAGACATTGCGCTATCTTGAGTTAAATCAAGATAACAATTTTTAAAGAGTAATACTTGGTCAAGTGTATTAGTAATGGTACAATAATGCGCATATATAGAGAACTGCATCTCCCACCAATTTTTTGTTATTCCACTAACTGAATTGATCTTTATTTATATCTTTACTTTGACCAATCATACGAGTGCTAACATATTGCACTTATCCATGATTAATCGTCTAATCATCTTTTGGATATATGTAAACTGTAGAATTTATTATTCCACAAACTCGAATTTTAATTTAAAACCTTGACATGACCGAGTTTTCACATGGCTCATTATTTCAATTAAAAATTCAAACAACTAGCGATATGTCTTATCTCATTAAAAGTGGATATTATGTCCATATCATCGACATATACAACTATTCTTGCAAATTTGAAACATATTTTCTTTATTGATACGCGAGGGCATAGATTATCTTTTCCCAATCAAGTAGTCACTTAAACAGCTATACCACATCTATTTGGATTGTTTCAATCCATAAAGTGAGTGTTTCAATTTAATTGCAAATGCACTTTGTGGGTTTGAGTTACTTGCCTTGACAGTGAACGGCCAACAAGCACTTTCATATATATATCTCTAAATCACGATACACATAGAGATATGTAAAACCACAAGTATAAGCTGCATTCTCAATTATTTGGAATTATAATATATATTATGAGAGAGTACATATCATCATAGTTAATTTTAGGTCGTTGTGAGGAACTTTGTACTTCAAGTCTAGTTTTGCATCTCATTGCTTTATACTTCTTGTTAAGCTTTCTGACAAAATTTTGTTAATGTCCTACATGCTTTACACTTGGTGAGGCTAGCACTACCAGATCAAATACCTGTCTTGTTGTCAATGAATTTAGTTTTACCTGGATTAATTATTTACATTTAGGCTAATTTGCTCTTTGTTGACATATCAATAGAGCGTCGTTCGATATCATTGTGCTCTATGATTCCTTGAGCAACAGTATATATATCATCAATGTGCGTGGAAAATTTGTCCATCAACTCATATAAACTCTCTTAGTACATTGAGATTTCTTTATTATGTAATCATATGAAACATCGAAGCATCCTCCAGTAATGATTCACGGACATAAGTATAACCAGAGATAATCTCATGAGAGTTATTATCTTTATTGATGATTAATGGAAGTTGTGTCAACATGCCCTCTTATTTCTTTGGCGAATATTGATCGAACCAAGTGACCTCCCCTTGTTCCTTTTGGGAGTCACGACCTCAACCACACCCCCACTAAGTGCAGTTGCAATGTATTAATCTGCGATATTGTGCATCTTGTGAGGACTTTTAACCTTTAAGACATATTTGCGTCTGGTATATATATGATCTTGTCACTTTAGAAATTGAGTCTCCTATACTTTGAAAATCAATTGTTCATTTTACTTTACTTTCATTTTATATTAAGAAATGCGGGGATTAGAATGAGATATGGTATGAAACAATTCACGTCGTTCTGTTTACAAAACACTTTTTTTTATCTCCCCCTAACTACGGGAAGACTGTCTTATTAGAGTGATAAATCTGCAGATTTAGCGGTAAAGAGATAGTCTGACAAAGGTTTCAAACAACGGATGACTGTTTGAAACTCATAGGCAAAACAAATACTTAATCATCTTTAGAAATCTATATGAATAGATTATGGGGGTGAAATAGGCACCTATACTACATAACCAAGTATGCGTAGATATGAATTATTAGGTTTATATCCATTTACCAACTAGTACACAAAAATATACGGTTAGAAGAGGTTCATAAACGAATAAGTAAGAGTTGCGTGCAATATTGCATAACACTGTGAAGAGATAAATATATGAGTGCGCATAACTATTTTCTTAGTCACCATCTACATCTTTTCGACGGTGTCTTATTTGAAAACTTATTGTATATGCACATTAGGGTACAAGATGCATTACAACGATCTTGCTTAGAATGCAATACATATAAAATATTTTTGATGTAAACTCTCTAACATTGTGAGTCTTGATTGATTTATTATGTGGTGAGTTCTCAATCATACTAAATGTTCTAGGAGTTTTGCAAATGCAATATTTTTATGGACAGTAGGTGCCGAAGCATCGACTAAAATCATAAAATATCTGAATGGTTCTCATATAGAATGACTATGTCCAAATGTAACACCTGTTATCAATTATAAGAGTGGAATATTATACTTTGTAATCTTAGCATATGCAAGTTTTAATCATAAAATTTCGCTAAGGAACAAGTTTTGGAAAAATTAATGACGTATCTTTGAGATATGAATGTATGTGGTGCTCCTGGTACTTTAGAATGCACTGGCTGTAATTGAACAGCATTAGGTCAACACTATACTGTGCATAGGATTTCTATCTCATTTTGTATTTCATTCAAAATAAAAGATGTCCATGTTAATTTGTTACAATAGGGGTCATCATATCAAAACCAAAGTATTCATGTCAAACGTATCAAAGTTTGAATGAGTCAATGTCTAAACGTTCATTGTTGGTCATATCTTATGATTCAATCATCAACATGAATACATCAAACTTAACAAGTTTCATTTGGTTCTTGGTCCATACTGAACTTTTATGACTTTAATCAATGTGTCACTAGCATCAAGAATTTATCACATATAGATATCAATTCAGTGAATAATTGTTTATCCCTCGACAAAATTCTAATATTTTTTAGAGATATTTGAATGACATACTTTTCATTCTAATATCTTAAACCATTTGTTATATATGTTACATTATATCTTAATAGTATTACCCTAAAACTATATAGGTAAGTGTGTGATAAACAAACTTAATTACATTCAGTGCTTCAAATTGAAATCCAAGATTTACCAATAAGCAAAAAATTCTTTTTATTTAAATCAGGGCACATCACATAAATATAACTCAAAATAAACTTTAAAACCAAATGCAATAGTCAAATATGAATGATTCATTATACTTTCACAAGTTTTGTGAAAAGTAAAGAAATAAACAAATTTGATTGGTCAAATAAGAATACCCATTGTTTAAGAAAGGTCATTGGGAGAACCTCCACAACTTCTACCACAATCAATATATACCATGAACTCTTACATCTTTTACTTCATGGTGTATTCTTCTCACATAGGTAGGGGTCAACATGTCTCATCCCCTTTGCTTTGATGTTATTCTCACTATTCATCAACCCTAGTTAGCCTCAAGAAATTTCTTTAAAGAGGTCGAACATTTGTATTACGAATAATAATATCATGTCTCTTATGACCTATTGTCGTAATTAATATTATACAAGTGTATCGGTATATTTGCTTAAGTAGAGAAGAATAGAGTGAGAACATATCTTTCAACTACTTATTATCAATTAAAGTGACTTTCCTTTTTGCATATGGTAAGACATATTTTGAGTTGCAACATATAAAAGTCATTGGCCCTTTTTACCAAGCAAACTTTTTTTTTCATTGAATTCTTATGCTTGGAGGTAGTGTTTTATAAAATTACCAAAATATTCATTTAGAGGACACCCCAAAATTTATTGAAAGTTTGTAACTAAATATACTTCCAATATAAGATCTAGGGTCAAATATGAAGTCTCAAATTCCTTAGGGAATTGACTTTCACGTAGTTTGACGATTTTCTATCAGTTGGGAGTTGGTGGATTATATTATTGTGGAATTGTAATTCATCAAATGACTGATGATAATACTCAATTTCTTTTGAGCCTAATATTTCGAATTTAGACTGAGTTAGTTCAATTAATTTTTTTTAGATAATGAATTTGAAGAATATATGTCATACTCTTTCTTTGCTATTATGTGAATATACTTTGTCACAAGACTTATTCATACAATTTTGTATCGTTCATGAACTTTCATTATCATGAAAATATGTAAATGTACAATCAATTATACATATATTGAAAGCAACTTATAAACTTTTAGTTTTAAGATAATTACCAACATACATGAAACTATAAATTCATCGAGATTCATGATTAATTAAACATATTGGTAAAATCATGATCAATCTCTCATCTAATCATGTAAGTAACTTCATTTACTATTTATAAGTAAGAATCATCTAAGAGCATAAATAATATAATATGTACTCTATGAATATCATTAAAGCATAGCAAAAAATCAGTATTTATCAAAATTGTACATAACATAACATGCACATAATTTCAGTCACAACTTAATCATAAGTAACATGTATCATGCTTTGTATAAGAACTTGAGTTTAAGTCTAATGCACATCGTGCCACATATCCATATAAATAAATATTTATTATTTTCATATAATAAATAATAGGATAATTCGAATTACCTTGGAGAAAAGACATGATTCTTTCCCAGAGCATTACTCGAATTTTATTTTTGCAATAGGTCTGTCCACGTCATGTTTTTTATGATAGAGAACTTCAAACCCAATATCCACCATATATATTTAACCACTATGTGTTTTGAACAATATATTCAAAATTCAGCTTCATCAAACGGTTAGATTGTGTGTAATTCAATGTTTTAAATAAAACTATGCAGACAGTTTCGAGGAACACGATCAGCTCTATCAAAACTGAATAACCGTTCATATTAAATGTAATAATATATCCAATTTTTGGTTTGATCTAATAGTTCTATTGTGTGGAATCTTATCTTTAAAAATACTGCACATAAAATTCTGAAAACAAAATATGTTTTTTTCAAAATTTAATATATATTGAATCAAACCTCAAAATCAAATCTTCACATTCTGATATTAGTTAGACGAGTCTCGAGTGTGCTATTAAAATATTAGCTCGATCCAAAAGCTAGAAACCCAGGAAATGCCTTATGCAAATTTTATGCGCAATAGGATTTTCTATATACGAAAATTCTCTATTGTTTTTATTTTTGTTCATGGAGGCTTGTTTGTCGATTACTTTCAATAGGTTAAAGCTTCATCCCGATAACGTATAAAAGGGAAAGTAGAAAATAAGAAGATATAAATGAGGCGTAGTGAGTCGAACTAATTGCTCTTTCAAAATTGATTTTAGTTAAACAATGCATGTCTAGTTTTAAAAGGTTTTATGTTTTGAAAGCAAGTTTAACCGCAAGAGAATGGGATCACTGTAATCTGGTAAGTTAAATCGAGTCGAATTATCAAGGAGTGGAAATACGGTGTTGATGATGTTTATTATATTGAACTTCACAAATTCTAATCCTAAATACGCGAACAAAAGGATTTTTGATTATTATAAGCAAATTATAATTTAAAACTAATCTTGCAAAGAGAGCGTTAATCTCTATGCAAGAACGTATTGAACGTTTGCAAAGAACTAAGCAACGATTTAAAAACTAATTGAAAAACTATTCGAATACTTAACAAGAGGATTTAACTAAAAGTTATCATTCAAGTATTTAATCGAACACCTGAAAAACATTGACGAATTATGCTTCTAATAAGAACAATTACCAATTTAAGAACTATAGAAATACAAGAATATCAACAACCAAATTATCCCACGCAAAGTTTGAAAATGCAAACAATATCAAATAATCTTAATCAACAATTATTTCAACACCAAGTTTCCAAACAAGAAAATATTTACCCAATAGATTAACAACTATAAAATAGAAATGAAGTTTAAGGGAATACTAAATTCAAACGAACGGATGATTGAGTTGAAAGATGAACGCTATGCTAACTCCCGCGATTCCGAAGAGAATGATCTTTTATGATACGACCCCGAAAGTTTGTCACGAAGCCCGAATAGCTGCTTTCTTGAAGGATGATCGCTATGCTAACAGAAACCGATCTTACTTGTATGGAATTTGTCGTGAGGGCTCTCGTGTTAGGTCTAATTGCTTGATATCATTTGGCTGAAGTTATTGGTCTTTTTGTAGTCTCCCAACCCCCCCTGTTTCGCCTGGGTAAATGAAGGATCTTTTGAAAAATGATTTTGTAATGCTCGCGTCTGGCCGAATGATCTGTAGAATCCGACGGATAGGGTCTTTATCAGCCAATCCGGTCGAATGTCAGATCCATCCGCCCGAATGTGAGTCCAGTAGGCCAATCCGGTCGGGACATCCGACCGGTTGTGAGTTCAGTCAGCCAATCCGATTGGATGTCAGATCCACTCGACCGGATGAATGTCCTTGTAGCTACTTCTTGGCGCTGACTTTCTCGTCCTTGTCTCTCGATTCTCGTAACAGTTTGCGCGTTTTATCCTATTGAAATCCCAGGCTCGTCCCGCGCTCTAGTTGCATGAGAAAACACAGAAGTCATCTAAAAATGACATTAACGATCAAAAAATTGGAAGTTAAGTAAAAAATTGTAAAACGCAAAATTATGCAAGATAGCCTAATCTAAACCTGAAAAAGATAACAAAACGATTCAAACATGGCTCAAAACATATAAAACTCATAACAAATACGTACGAATCACATAGAACTGAAAAGAATAATACATAAATGAGACGTAGAATTAGGGTAAAGCAAAAAGAAGAATACATAAAAGAGACGTAGAATTAAGGTTATAGGTCTGATTGGTTGAGCTGATTTAAACAACTGATAGCTGGTAGCTGATTTTAAATTAGTACTTGGTAAATTAGTTGGTTAAACTAGCTGATCGAAGGTTAATTTACCAATATAGACATAATTGAAAAACATAAAATATTATACATAAAAGTAAGAAAAAATATAAAAAATAAAAGAAATAAAATTATAATAATTAATAAAGACTTACCAAAATATGTTTTAATAAATAAGATAAATACATGACTAAAAAATAAAATAAAACTTTACTTATGACTAATAAAAATATTTTCGTAAAATATAAAGTAATATATTAGTTTATAAATAAGATATTTTTTACATTATATAAAAGGATAAGAAATGGTTTTTCCCGATAAGATTATTAGAAAAGGATATAATTTTTAACATTTTTTGAACATGAGCTTATTAGATAGAATAAGTTATCAGGAGCTTATTTTTAGTTCTTATCAAACAACCTTAAAAGCTTATTCAAATGGAATAAATTATAAGTACTTTTAAAAAATCCAATCAAGTAGTGCTTATATTATTTATATGGATAAATAAATATCTAAATTATTCGTACTCAATTACTTAATTTTATTTTCCACATTAATTAAATTATTGACGAGCGTGGGAGGTCAACCACAACTAAACCGTCTTCTATTTGTCAATTGGACTCGAGCTTCTATTTAGCCGCTGCAACCAAAAAATCTTAATTTGATATTATGATTTTGAATTATATCTGAAAGACGATAATACTTGAAATTTATTGTTGGAGAGGTGCTAAATTGATAAATAATTTTATTTCCATGCAGTCGATAAGTCAATCAATCATATTCATTAAACAACCAAGTTACAAGAATACAAGATTTTAACAAGTTTTTGATGGTATGGTAACAGTACAACAAAAACTGATAATGGTACGTCATATTCATAAAACCGTTTTAGAAAAAGCAAAACAGACTCCTGAACTTATGTGTTGACTGAAACAACCTTAGGGCCTTTTTGATTGACCAACTAATCTTTATTTAGTGATTTAAGAGTACAGCATGGTTTTAATCAATCTATTCAAAATATAACAGGGCCTGCCACCTGTATAATTCTTAGAAGAACGCAAAACTATTAAATAATAAATGTTAATAATAAATGGCAAAGACTTGCGTTAGGCCAGATTGACGGGTCATGACCCGTTAGACCATCTGACCCGATACGCTAATGTATTAGTTTTTGAACTATGATGTATTGATTTTTTTACTCCAAAAGTATTGATTTTTCATAAATATTTGACTCGTGTTATGATGTATTGATTTTTGTATTAGTATTATATGTATTGACTTAATATATTGGCTTTTGTACTGTAATATAACGGTATAAAATTTTGGCCCGACGAATGATCCGTTAAACCGGCCTGACAAGAGTCTTGCCCATAATAAATTTATTCTCCCTCCGTCCAAAAATAATAGTCTTGTGGTTGATTTTACACGAATTAAAAAATGAGTAATTTATATAGTTAAGTTATTAATTTAGTTAGTATTTTTTAATTATATCTTTTCTTGAAATTATTAATCTAAATTAATACTCATATAAATCGGTGTTGAAATTAATATATTTATTATTGGAATAGTTTTGCATTGTAATCATCAATAAAAATACTAATTAAGGATATATGTAGAAATGAAAATTAATTATATATTAAATATGGTAACTGAATTATATTTCTTGGACGTACGAAAATAGAATATTGAGTTATTTTGTGGGACGAAGGGAGTACATGTATCTTGAGTATTAAAAAAGTTTAAAATATTTAAATATATATATGTGTGTACTATATCTTAAATTTGTTATATTAACTTACTGATCTACTCGAATAAATAAAATATCCGGTTAAGTCGGTCATAATAAAGTCCTGTAGAATGCTTACCAATTTGACTGGATCGTAAGTTTTTGGTAAGTTTAATAAAATTTCAATTCTTGAGTTCCACTTACTGTGTTCCTTTAGTCCTTTAGTTTCGTTGTACACACCATGTTGGAGCCACGTGTTTACATAGGTCACGTAATTCTAGGATCTTGATTCTTGAATTATGAATTCGTTTCACGAATTGGGATTTGTAATATAGAACCAGTTTTTTAGGATTAGAATACAACTAAATTGATATGGAACCATTTGTGATTATTAATTATGTATTTAATAATGTATGAAGGGTTTGGGAGATATATTTTTATATTGTATTTAATAATATATAATTAATGATAGTTTAATTTTGATTGAGAACTTTGATATTGCTGATTTTTAGATTACGATCAGTTTGTTGTAACTTATTTTCACTTAGTTGACTTGTGGCTCTTAGCCTTTTTTATCACTCAGTTCTGTTACTTCTACTACTGGCGTGAGGGGGGTACTATTTATTCTACGAGTGTTTCTCCACAAAGGTGCGTTTACCTTGAAAGGTTTTAATGAGGCGCGAACATATGTCTTTAAATAGGGAATAAACGATTTTCTTCTTTTTAATAATAATTTCGCACTTTGTATATATATATATTTATATATAATTAATGATAAAATAAAAAAGATGAGCGTGACGGTCATATGTAATAAATTATTGGCTGGATATTAAATATTCAAGAACTAAAACAAAAGAGAATTGGGATTCAAAATCTCAATTCAGATATTAAGAATCGAAAACCAAACATAGCCTATATGATTCACAAGTAACATTTTTCTTTATCTTTTTTTAATTATTGTGGGGAATAACACTGATATTTCACATTAAATAAGACACAGGAAGGGCCGCGGAGAAATAGAGGAAGAATAAACATGATTTCCGGAGGGCCAACGGATGGGGACTCCAACAATGCGAGGAAACGGCATGTTAAGTCAGTTCGTTTGGGCGTGAGTGAGGTCGCTAGTGTGAGCAGGCAGCCTCAAGTCGCAGGGCCAGTCATTTCATTTGGCCCCGATGAGAGGCGCGGGCTACAGGAAGATCGTAATGATGCATTAGTGATAGAGGCGGAGATTGAGGGTTATGAGGTCAGCAGGATATTTGTAGATAATGGAAGCTCGGTGAACATTATATATACAGACTGCCTTGATCGGATGGAAATAGATAGAAAAGTGCGGTCGGTGCACACGCCCATATATGCTTTTAATGGGGCGCAGGTGAACACGGAAGGCGAGCTAACGTTGCAAGTAGTGTTGGGAAAAGATGAGTCGAGAATCGAGAAGAGCTTAAAGTCTTTAATCATCTAGGGGAGGTCGGCCTACAACGTGATACTGGGACGACCTGCCCTTAATGCGTTTCAGGCAGTAACATCGACTTATCACATGAGTATCAAGTACCCAGTAGGCAATGGAGTGGGTGAGGTTGTCGCAGAGCAACAGGTCGCCAGATCGTGTTATCAGATGGCGGTCAGGAAAGGGTTGATGGAAAACAAGCGAGAGAGAAGTAATGATCAACCGGAAGGGGTGCTCAACCCCAAGAAAATGAAAGAACAGGAGAACTCGGTTCAGTCGAACGAGGAGTTAATGGAGATTTCCCTAGAAGAAGAACATCCGGAGTATACCACGAGGATAGGTACCAAAATACCTGAGGCGTTGAAGAACGAGTTGATAAGGCTGTTAAGAGAATTTCGAGATATTTTTGCGTTCGGCGATGAAGAGTTGACGGGGGTTTCACCGGAGGTCGCGCAGCACCATTTGAATGCGGATCCGAAGGCGAGGTCGGTGAAACAAAAGAGAAGGCACTTTGGGTCGGAACTGGACAAGGTGATTGAAGGAGAGGTACAGAAGTTGTTGAAAGCGGGCCATATAAGAGAGATCCAGTTCCCGGAGTACTTGTCCAATGTTGTGATGGTACCAAAACCAGCTCAGAAGTGGAGGATGTGCGTGGATTTTCGTGATTTGAATAAGGCATGTCCTAAGGATCATTATCCTTAGCCACGGATTGATCAGTTGGTGGATTCCACCTCGGGGTGCGAGCTGTTGAGTATGATGGATGCTTCGCAAGGGTATCACCAAATACCCTTGGCAAAGGAAGATCAGCCCAAAGTAAGTTTTGTTACTTCTACAGGTACTTACTGTTTCGTCTCCATGCCCTTCGGATTGAAGAATGCAGGTGCGACCTATCAACGGTTGGTGGATCGCATGTTTAAGGATCTGCTGGGGTCTACCATGGAAGTTTATGTGGATGACATGCTGGTGAAAAGCAAAAAAGCAGATTCCCATGTTGAAGATTTGAAGAAGACTTTCATTATCCTGAGACAATATGGGATGAAGCTTAACCGAAGAAGTGTGCGTTTGGGTGCGATCAGGGAAATTTTTGGGTTACATGGTGACGGAGCGAGGAATCGAGGTTGAACCCTGAGAAGGTGCGAGCTGTTTTAGAGATGCCGCACCCTCGCACAGTGCGGGATGTGCAAGTACTTACGGGGCCGCATCGCAGGTCTTAGCCGTTTTATTTCCAGGTCGGCGGAGCGAGGTGTCCCCTTCTTTAAGGCGCTAAGAAAGGGGGTCCAAGTTCGAGTGGACACAGGAGGCTGCGAGTGCCTTTGACGAGCTGAAAAAAGTACTTGGCAGAGATACCACTGTTGACCAAACCAATGCCAGGGGAAGATTTTGATGTTATATATATCTGTGGGGGAGGTCGCAGTAAGTTCTGTCCTGATTAGAGAAGAAGCAGGTTTGCAGAGACCTATTTATTATATTAGCAGGATGCTGCGGGGAGCTGAACTGAAGTATACCGAGCTGGAGAAAGGAGGGTTTGCGCTTGTTTGTACGGCCAGGAAGTTGAGGCCTTATTTCTTGAGCCACAGAGTGAAGGTACGTACCAATTTGGCCCTCAAACAAGTCCTGGGCAATCCAAACGTGTCAGGGCGATTGGTGAAATGGGCAGTGGAGCTGAGTGAGTATGACGTGGTTTATGAGCCAAGGGTGGCTATCAAAGCACAAGTATTAGCAGATTTCTTGCAGGAAATGACGAGGCAGGTCGACGAGGATAAAGAAGTGAAAGCGTGGACCTTGTTTACAGATGGGTCAACTATGGCTTCAGGAGCAGGGTTAGGTGTTGTATTGACTAGCCCTGAGGGAGAGAATTTAGAGTTTGCGATCAAATTGGGATATAAAGCGTCCAACAATGAGACTGAATACGAAGCTGTGTTACAAGGGATCAAGATGGCTAGCGAGTTGGGAGCTCGAAGGTTGTGGGCATATACTGATTCGCAACTGGTAGCTCGACAGTTCGATGGTTCTTTCGAAACTAGAGAAGAACGTATGGCGGTGTATTTGGGCAAATTGCGAGAAAAAGCAGCTCGTTTTGAAGAGTTCAAGCTATAGCACCTGCCGCGAGCTGAAAATACACGGGCAGATCAGCTCGCGCGAATAGCAGGAGCATTAGTGTCCTGTGGCACTCGAAAAATCACATTGATGGAATTGGGTAGTAGTAGTATAGAGAAGGGAGTAGAGGTTATGGAGATTGAAGACAAGGATGATTGGCGATCACCTATTTGGGATACTCTCCTTAAAGTGCAAGAGGGCGCAGAGAAATTGACAACAAAAGAAGCTAGAGTTGCAGCTCGTTTTTGTGCTATTAATGAGGAGCTGTATAAGAGGTCGCGGGTTGGGCCTCTTCTGAAATGCTTGGCTAAAGAACGTGGGATGGAGGTACTAAGAGAGATACATGAGGGGTACTGCGGAGATCATGCAAAGGGAAAGGCCTTGATGGGTATAACATTGCGAGCAGGTTTCTTTTGGCCTGGGATGAAGGCTATGGCAAGCGAGCTAGTTCGGACTTGTAAGAAGTGTCAAATGCATGCTCCGGTTATTCACATACCGGCTGAGGAAATGATAGTAATGAGCTCGCCATGCCCGTTTGCGCAGTGGGGAATCGATATCGTAGGTCCTTTCCCAAAGACCCCGGGCAGTAAAGAACATTTAGTGGTGGCTATTGATTACTTCACCAAGTGGGTGGAAGCTGAGGCTGTCACGGGGATAAGCGAGCAGCATATAATGGACTTTATTTTTGATAATATATTTTGCAGGTTTAGAGTGCCACGAGTGTTAGTCTCGGACAATGGGATCTAGTTTAATGGGCGAAAAATGCAGAAATGGTGCAAAGACATGGGGATGAAACAGCGATTTGCCTCTGTGGCGCATCCACAAACTAATGGACAGGTGGAGGTTACTAATCGTATAATTGTGCAGGGACTTAAGCTACGGTTAGAGAAAGCAGGTGGACTTTGGGAGGATGAGCTTGCGTCTGTCCTCTGGGCTTATCGATCAACTCCCCGAACCACCACGGGGGAGTCGCCGTTCAGTTTGGTTTATGGGATGGATGCAGTCATCCCAGCCGAGATAGTTGGAGGCTCGCAGCGTTTAGCGACCTTTAGCGTGGAGTAGAATGAAAGATTAGCTCGAGGAGCAATCGAAACGATTGAGGAGATTCATGAGAAAGCTGCAGCTCGGGTGGAACATTACAAACAACGAGTGCAAGCTGCTTTTAATAAACAAGTTAAACATCGTTGTTTTCAGATTGGCGATTTAGTGTGGAAGAGAGCTGATGCTTTGAAGGCGACTAAGAAACTGGAGCCAAACTAGATTGGGCCCTTTAAACTGATGAAGGTACTGCGGGGCGGTGCATATATACTTGAAGGTGCAGACGGGAAGATTTTACCCCGGAGTTGGAACGTGTGCCATTTGAAGAAATATTACGCATAGGGGGAGGATCGCGGGAGAAGGTAACTCTGGTTGGAGGACACTTCTCCCGGGTATTTGAGAGTGATTATTTTTTAAAGATCTTTTTTGGTGAGAGAGGGTAACTCTGGACCGGAGGGCACCTCTCTTGACCTGATGTTTGTTTCAGAAGTTTTTGTTTATGGCAGAGAGGGTAACTCTGGACCGGAGGACACCTCTCTCGACCTGGTGGTTGATTGGAAGTTTGTAAGTTTTTATAGCGGGAGAAGGTAACTCTGGTTGGAGGGCACTTCTCCCGCGAGCTATTCAAATGATTGAAATAATATGAAAAGTGAAATTGGGAAAGTTGTTTTTATAAATTGTATTGCCTGCTCTCTCTGCGAGCTAATATGCTTCTTGGAGTTTTTTAGGTGGGAAAGGGTAACTCTTGTGTTGGAGGGCACCTCTCTCGACCTGATAATCGATCAAGAGTTGTGTTTTTTATGTGATTTAGATTCGCGGACTGGGGAGAGGATAACTCTTGTGTTGGAGGACACCTTTCTCGCAGTAAAAGTGAAAGTGATGGCAAGTTGATGCTTGTTTAGACTGATGTTGGAATTGTGAAAGCGTTGTTGTGGTGGTGGGAGAAGGTAACTCTGGACCGGAGGGCACTTCTCCCAACCAGGCGAGCTGTTCAGTTGCGTGAATTGTTTTGTTCTTTGTTATTGAGTTTTTTTTATATTTGTAACACTGAGGAGAAGGTGGACCTCGTTGAGGTATGCCTCACCCGATTGATTGAAAGAATTGTGATCGCACGAGGTGCGGGAAAAGGTGAACCTCGTTTGAATAACACTTCTCCCGATCCAAGGAAAAGGGGAGTATTTTGGGTTGGATAATGTTTGACGAGTTATTTGATTTTTTATGGTTATATGCTTATGGCGTTAATAGTTTCTTGAATAAGTATTATCTCTGCGAGCTAATATGACTGTGGTTGCAGTATGTGACATCTGACGAGATAGTATTTTAATATTGCAAGTACTTAGATTAAAATATGATGGGCAAATTGTTTGTACAATAAATGCGGACTGAAAGGTGAATGAAAGTTCTAAGTGGTTTTTTCGACTGTAGAAGTCTCAAAAGGGGAACTTGTAAGAGCCGGCTCGGGTGTGGGAGTGATGGCAGGTTCTGAATCGGGCAACAGGTCGTCTAGGGGTGTCTTCAGCTCGGCATAGACCCCCGCAGCCAGGGCTGCTCGACTTTGACAGGACAGCCACCACTTTGCATAGATGGATTGTGTCCAGTCACCCTTGAAGCAGCTAAACGGAGTTATCTTGTTGATGATGGCCTCGATGTCGGGGGTATACGAGACGTTCAGCGTAGCGACCTCCTCCTTGATCATTTTCGCTGCACTGGAAACCCATTCAGTAGCCCCGCCAGCCATCAATCCAAAGTAGATAGAGGATTTTTCGTATGCCTTGACGAGCTCCTAACGGTACACGTCGATAAATTTTCTGCCGGTCTCAATAATGAGGAAGGTTTGACGACCTTCAGACATACCTTTTTCGTAATTCATCTTGAGGAGTTCTGGGAGCCTTTGCTGATGGAGGGCGAGCTCTGCTGCTGTTCGGCTAAGCTCTTCTATTTTTTGGCTTAGTTCGTTGTTCACACGAGTGGCCTCGTCCTTCAAACTGTTGATTTGGCTTTTGGAAATAGCTATCTCCTCTTCACGGGCCTTCAGCAATTGGAGTGTTCTATCCCACTCCCCTTGTGTTAGTGAGAGCTGCCGGGTTTGCTGTTCGGCTTGTGTGGTTAGCTCGTCAACGGTTTTCTGGAGGTCGCTCGCAGACGAACGAGCTACGAATTCCGCCGAAAATTCAGCGAACAGAGGCTTCAGCTGCAAACGTTATATTATGAGTATTTGGTTTATAAGTGAGTTATGGAGTGAGTTAGGGGCAAGGATTTTTTGTTTATACCTGCTTGAGGGCGTGCTCGCTGAGGAGAGCTTCGACGTCATCGGCATCATCCAACTTTATTAACACCTTGCTCAGGCTAGATGCGCTAGTCAAAATTGGAGCTGGGCCCCTCCGGAGGCGACGTTTCTTTTTCTCCGACGGACTCGGGCTAGGGCTCCTCGCCGTTGGATTTTTAGGGGCATCTTGAAGAAGACGTTTGCCTGTATTTTTGCCAGGTCACTGGATTAATTAGATCTCTTCTTCTTCCTCGCTGGCTACCCCGAGCACTTGTCGTGTGGCCTCGTTTGTTTGGATAGGAGCTGTGGATGAAGTAGGATTTTCTTTTTCTTTTTCTTCTTCTGGGCGGATGGCAGCGCATGTCTTGATGAAAGCAACTGAAAGATACAGAGGTTGTGTTAGAATTCAGTTTTAAACACATGGTGAGTTGTAGCTACGAAGCCTAAAAGCACCTACCGAATTCATCGTTTGTGATGGCGAGGTGTGGTGCCACTGGGCGGGAGTCAATGCCCAACTAGCGGAACATGTCCGATCGGTTGGTGAGGAGTGTTATATCGAATGGGTGTTTGCTCCATGCCTCAAGCTGATCAACATATTTTTTGTACAGGCGAGGGCACTCTTTGGAGGTGGTTGGTTTATATTGTTTGGGAGTGCGGTTTTTTATTTCGGTTATGAATGGCCATTCTTCAGTGTTATAGATAAAGAAGAAGTTCTTTCTCCACTCGGGGACTTTGTTAGGGGGATTTATGAGAAAGCGAGCTAACCTTGACCGAGTGGAGAGATAGAAAGAGTTTTGTTGATATTTTATCTGGAAGGGATTGGTATTGTAATATTCACACAATAAGAGGTATCCGGACAGGTACTTCATGGAGTTGGGGGTTAGTTGTAAGGGCGAGATGTTGTACAGATTGGAGATTTCGATGTAGAAGGGGTGAGCTGGAAACCTAAACCCCGCTACCAGTAATGTGTCGTAAAGGGTAATATGGTTGGGCGCAGGTCGCAAGGGGTCTGCGTGTGGCCCTTCGGGTAGGACCATCTTGGCGGTTTTGGGTAGATTGAGGATTCTCTTAAATTTTTCTAATTTAGGACGCTCGGCTAGTATCCAATAGTTAAATCTAATTTCTTTGGTTGAAGGAGAAGAGAAAGGTAGGTCGTTAATGGATAGGGAAGAGGCTACGGTCACAGGGTTCTCCCTAAAGTGCTCGCAGGGTGGAGGTTTGCTAGATATGGGTAGAGGGATACCCTCCGGAATGGGTGTAATGGCTAGTGATGAGGAGGATGGAATTTCGAGGAGACTGTTTTTCGAGGATTGAGTTTCAGATAGGGCTATAGTTTGGGCTTGAAGTTCCGACCAGTTTACGTTACCTTCTGGCTCGTCGCGGAGGCCGGAGGAGGGTAATAGGGGTTGTTTTGGCCTAGTCAGGGGAGAGAGTTGAATTTTGTGAATTATCGGTGGGGGATGCTGATGCCATCGAAAATTAAAATACATTCATGGAATGAATAACACAGAGCACAAGTATCTCAGTAAACACAATTACAGATCTAACAGTGTGGTTAAAATTGTTATTTGAAAAGGTTTAGGGACTTACACATTTTCGACGAGCTGCGGGTCGTTGTTGAACAGTGAAATGATGTGAGGTTCTTAGACGATTGTGAATAGTTGAGCTTTTTTGCAGAGTAAAAATGGTGAACCCTTTTTGTTTGAGATGGCGTAAAGTAACAAATAAAGGAGGTGAAGGGATTTTATGTTGGAAGGCGGAAAGGTGATGGGACAGATTGGAGCGGGCGATAATAGGGTTTTATTTGGGGAATGTTTTGGGCCATTAATTCCTAGGCCCACTATATTTATTATACTCCGAGAAAGTATTAGAGTGACACGTACTCGACATTGTGTCAGACTGCATTTAATGAAGCATAAGTGAGATGGAATGTGAGAAAAGAAGCGTGTTTTGACTTTATGGTTCGCTTGTAATTGCGATTTTGAGACTGGTTGTGGTTACAGGTCGATCGAGGAGTGGTATATTTTCAGGTCGCCCAGTGTAAAATTTTGAGATATAACTTGGGGGCTTGTGCGTATGAGGTCGTTCAAAACGATAATGATAGTGTGATTGAAAAAGTGGGCTCGGTGTGTTGACCTTTTGTAGGTCGCAGGTGTGGTTAATGATCTATAATGAATTATTGATATTGTTGCTCAATGAGATCGAGCCGGGTATTTCTGAGATATGATTTTATGAGGTAAAGAAATGGTTTGTGTGCATATATTGTTTGTGTTTGTTTGATTTTATGATTACATGTTCTACCTGATTTCGTGCTTCAATCAGCTAGAACATGGGGGACTAGCTGATGTGGACCAAAATATCTGTACGTAATGTTATGTGGTATATGTGGGTATTTGTGGAAGGCGACCTCATTTCTAGGAGAGGGTGTGCCTCCTGGAAGATGGGCGAGCTGTATTATGTCTTTGAGAAGTGAACGAGCCGAAAGCTGTTCCTCAATATTATGCCTTTGAGAGGTGAACGAGCCGAAGGCTGTGCCTCAAAAGTGGGCGAGTTGATGTGTCTGGAGTAGCGACCTGTAGTATGAGGATGAGTTCTCATATAGGGTCGTGATCTCTGATGGGTTGGGCTGAGTATTTGAGCCTGATTGAGAGTTTAATATGTATATGGGCCTGGTGGGCTATACGCCCAGGCTTATTTCGGTGATATATATTAAGAAGTTTCATGTTTATGGAAACTTATCATATGGGAAGAGTCCCAATTGAAAGTCGGTGAAAGAGTCACGGTATGAATGGAATTCTGGTTATAAAAGGTAACCCTAGATAGTGGAGGATTTCTCCTATATCTATAAAAGGAGCTTTTGTCTCTTATTTTGGATTGTTATCATGTTATTATTGTGATTTCACCGCATTATTGAAAGAGAATAGTGTATTTTTCGCTTATTAACTTAAGCGTCGGAGGGCCTTAACGGGCTCGAAATTCGGCCCGTTCTAGGCGTTGTTTTGCAGGATCGGCGAGGTCGCTGCGACGATTACGAAGGACACTCGAGGTCGCTGAAACAAGTTTCATCATCAATTCAGGTCGCTGATCTCTATTTTGAGGTTAGTGCCCTCTTTATTTGGTAGTTCAACTTCTTGGACTTATCAATAAGTATAAGAGCATGTACAATTTTAAGGCCTCATTTAGGACCATAGATTAGAGCATATTGTAATCTGCATAAGACTATTTCATTGTTGAGATATGAATCAGAGGGGAGTATCCGACTGTGAATTGGGGATTCACGTGACTAAAATCACGGGCCGATTAGATTTGCCTGGTTTATAATCGGTAATACCAAACGAAAGATTAAAAGAGATCAGGGGCCTATATCTTGGCATATCTATGATCCCAAACAAACCGTAAATGGATATGACACAAGATGTGATACGAGAAAATTTGTTGTTAGGAGGAATTGATGTGAGCAAATGAGGAGGTGATATCGATGATGTGATATTTAAAAAAAAATCTTTATTTTATTATTTATATTTATTTCATATAGTAAATGATAAATAAAATAGTGGGAATATTGAAATAACTAAAGACATACAATAATTAAAATTTGAAAATTATTTTTACTAAACAAATCAGATTTGTGTTGAGTTTTTAAATATATTTTTGATTTCTCGAGTTTAAATAATTGTTGTATTTATTTTGATAAAAAAATTGGAGATTATATTTTTTTGTTATTTATTTATATTTTTTTGAATTTTTAATTTCTTTTTGATTTTTTTCAATTTAACTAATTATTGTATTAATTTTTGAAGTAAGAAATTATGGATTATAATTTTTCTATTTTTTATTTATATTCTTCAAAATTTAATTTTATTTTGATTTATTTGTATTTTCATATATTTCCTAATTTGATTAATTATTGTATTTGATTTTGAATTGTAAATTATTATTTATAAGTTTTTCTTTTTTCATTTATATTTTTACTTTTGTTTAATTAAATTTCAATATTGTCTCGATTTTATGTTATTTTAGATTAATAGGGACTGTTGAATCTTCCAATTAAATCTCAACCGTCTAATAAAAATAATATATAAACAAGGCAAATGTGCGCACCGGATGGGCACCTATTACACATGCTCTAATGGAAAAACTTCCCAAATAGTTTTTTCTCTCACTTGGGAAGATATAAGTTACTTGTATTTGTTCTAATATACGTGTGTTACACGTGATTTATCAAACCTTAATATAAAAATATTCGTGATAGTCACGGAGTATTAAATCTAGAAATCAAAAATTCAAAGTATTGCATATTCTCAGCTTGTACTGATATTTAATGGCTATTTACTATTTATTGCTTTTATCAAGTAATTTTATATTTTAATTTTTATATTAAGTTCATTTATACTTTTATTTACGTACATAGAAGAACTCAAAACATGTAACATTCTCAATCCGTGTCTAATTTTTAATTAAATAATTCTATATTTTAATATTTAGATTATATTCATTAATATTTTTTTGTTACATGCTTAGAAAAATTGAAAAGATGTCATATTCTCAACTCGTATTGCATTGTACCGGTGCGGCTTCTAATCGATATTAATTAATTATCAATATTATTAGGTAATTTTATATTTTTATTTTAAATTGAATTTGTTAGTAATAGTTAGTTACATACTTAGATTATTGCAAATAACTCATAATTTGCATATATATAATATTTGAGATTCAAATAATAAAGTTATTTTAACTTGTATTATAAATACCACATATCTAGATTTTTTCCATAATTAAGTTTTTTGTTTTTTTTTGTAATTAGTATTATCTTATGTGCAATTTCTTTTTAGTTTTAATGAAGATAACAAATTTAGATTATTTATATATGATTTATTTATATTTTTATATAATGCGAGTAAAAAGGAAATATATAATTATATAAAATATAATAAAATGAGAATAACCAATTAGGCAAAACATAATAAAAGAAAATATTAGATCAGTAGATAATAGGCCCGACTAATACATAAGCAACCAAAGCACCTTTTTTTTTTTTTCTTTTTTTTAATTTTCCAAATGAAGTGTGGATAGCATGCATATATATTAGGAGAATTTTAAAATAATATATAGAAATAGATATCAAAATATACACCTTGTTTTGAAAAGACTACAAATTATGAATCAAGGAGATAGTGGTGAAATTATAAGTATTGAATTCTTTCTCTAATATACAAATTATTTTGTATTATATGGCTTTTTATGTTTTATAACTTAATTTTTTTTCTTGTTGTTGTTGTTGTTGTTGCAAATAAAAACCTATAATATACATGATTCGTTATTTACAAACTCTATATAGCTCATTTGTCGTTAAGAAGTCAACGGATTCGTGCATGTGTAACACACTTGCTATTTTAATGATTTTTTTGACGGAATGTCAGTCGAAGGTTGCAAATAATAAATCTCATATTGTATGATTTGTTATTTACAAAAAGAATTTGAAAATATAAAATCTCTATATAACATGCTGTAATGAATTGTTTTCCAGAAATAAGAGAATAATATGGTATCCTTGTTTTTATTTTTGAATAATATTTATAATTTGTAATTTGAAACGCATATTTGAAAATACCACATCAATATGTTTAACAAAAAAATAGTTAAAATGAATTAAAAATCTACAAATAAGTTCTAACTAATTATTTAAAATCTGAAATTAAAAAAAAAAAACATAAAATAATAAATAAATATTTTTATATAATATTGAAAAATGTATAAAAAATATAAATGAAATATAATGATTTATAATTAAATTATGGAAACTTAAGTAATAAATCTGAAAAAACATAAAACAATATAAATCATATAAAATAAATCTACAAGTCTTGTGTGTGTGTGTAAATGAGAATATTCTAAATAATTATTGAAAATATGAAAAAATGTAATTATTATGAAAGGATAAAAAGTAATACTTGAAATATTATGAAACCACATAAATAAAACACAATAAAATAAATTATAAATAATTTAATAAATTTGAAAATTAATAAAACATAAATATATTATATAGATCTGGTAAAATTATTTCGTACAACCTCTATTGTACAAGTTTTACATTTTGTAACCTAAAATATTATTTTTTATAAATAACAAATTATACTATACGATATTTGTTATTTTCAAGATATTCCATTAAAAAAAAACCACCAAATGGCACGTGCATTTCACGTGTGTGAATTCAGTGACTTTTTGATGTAAAATGGGTTGTAGGTTATAAATAATAAATCTCGTATATTATGGGTTATTATTTGTAACAATAATAAAATAAAAACACTTGAAGTTGCAAAACGTAAGAATCTGCAATATAAGTTGCAAAAAATAATTTTGTCATTCTTTCTGATATTATAAAATGTCATTTAATACTTATGGTAAGATAAAAGTGACACATAAAGTAAGACAAATGCTCTTCTATAACATGACATATAGAATGGGATAAAATGAGTTTAAAATTATGTGGAAATTTTGAAATAACTAAAATTAATGGATCACAATTACATTATATATAGGTATTGGATCACGTGAGAATTGAACCTTGTGTGAGAAATGAGAAAGAATAATAACCACTAATTTTTAATGCCTTTTATTAAGAAATTCGGTGGCATTTTTGTAATTATTAGACACCTGGTGGCAATTCTGTAACTAGGAGACATGGTGGTTTATTAAACAAGTCTGTAGCCCTCATTCATTCTCCATTAACTAAAACGCAAAGAAGAAAAAAACCTTGATCGATTTTTTTCATTGATTACCTTTCTCGTTTTCCTCCGATTTCCATTGTCACATTTGTTATTTCCATTATTTTTACCCTCTCTATTCTTCACTGATATACAGAAGTTACATTGCAAATCTGACCAAACTTCGCAAAAAGGTACACCCCCCCATCCCCCTTTTGTTCTTTTATTCGTGAATACGAATCACATATGTGTCTGAAATTAGTTCTTTGTTGTGTAATTTGAATTTATGTGTGCATATATTGAGTTTTATATTTTTTTTTTGAAAATTAGGGTTTTATTTGTCACTAATTTTTAGTTTTAAGTGGATAAATTGTGGTCAATTTTTCTTCTAAGAATTGTGTTTACTGCTAAGTTTGAGAACGTTGTAAATTACCCTAGAAACTTAAATTGGTTCCTTTGAAGCTTTGATTTTTCGATTAGTTATTATGCATATGTTCATAATGCTAACAATTTTGAATATTGACTTTTGTTCTCTTCAACATGGTGTTAAAAAAGTATGGTTTGGTACTAATGAAATTAAGTAGATGGAGCAAGTGAACGGATAGACTCGGAGAATGTATCTATACCAAGATCTTGATGTAGTATTTTTATAATATCTTATTCAATTATGAAAATGTTGGCTATGTTGAGAACAAAGGAGTAATGTTTGTTTATTTACATATAAACTGATATTCTAATGCTCATGGTTTTGGTTAAGTTTGTGTCTTGACGAGTTATTTTTGATGTTAAAATTTATCTTGAATCATAATAAATATAATTGCTTCCATCAAACAAGCTCAGGGGCTTAGGTGTATTTGATTACGGTGCAAATAAATGTATAGTAATGTGGAAATAAGATGTACTTATGTGCAAAATAAGCTATATTAATATGCAGGATAAATATACTTGCTTGCATTCAGTGAGTTCAAGGGTTATTGTATATGCAGTGCAAATAAATATATAGTAATGTGCAAAATAAGATACCTGCTTGGATTCAATGAGTTTAGGGGTTTGTATGGTAGCTATGCAAATGAATGTATAATAATGTGCACAGTTTAGTATATTATCGTAAGCATTACATGTCACCGAAATAATTCTTATTATTTATGCAATTCATTACTTATTAATGTGCATCATATACAGATTTTTCTTGCCATTTTTGTCCATATAAATTGTTTTAATATTGTAAAGAGGCGCAATTTCAATGTTTCTACAAGTACACAATATGGCTCACTAGATCGATGTGGTTGCAAAAATTGAACCATATTTTTTTTTTTGAGATGTCATGTACAACAAGAGGTATAAAATGTGGGTTGGGGGCGTTTTCACAATGAGGCACTTGAATTCTTATAAGGTCTGGATTGAAGACCAATTAGGTGTAGGGGGTTAAGGCAGGAGATAAACAATAGTTAATACATAAGATATCACCACTCTCTGGTATGCGGAGAGATAAACTAGTTGAAGAATGTAAATGTGCAAATAGCTAAGGAGTATCTCTCAATTTAAAAGGCAAAAAAACTTGAACGGAAGGCTGATTTGAAGAAATAATTTCTATGCGACGGATTAGTTGAATCGAACTTTTTGCACTTATTTTTTATTATAAAAAGTTCGTCCACAAGAGAATGGAGCGGTTGTAAGTGATAAGTTTGACTCGAGTTGAATCTCTCGAGGAATGACAATCGGAATTGAAATGCTCATTTTACTACAGTTTAACTAGAACACGCGATCAATGAATGTTATGGTTTGTCTTTCTTAGAGAACAAGAATAAAATAACTAATACGACTTTAATTTAAATGTAATAACTAATCAACAAATCAATATGAATCATAATAGATCTACAAGCATACAAATTGGACGCAATAAAGAACGAGAAGTAACATTTAGGCAACTAAAGGTGTTCGATAATCAAATTAAGTCCAAAAAGAATCATAAAATTTACCATATTCTAAATGCTAAGAATAACAATCTTTATTAAAATAAGAAAATAACAATGGAATTCAATCACCTACATTAACAAATTTAGTCCCAAACCCAACAATCAAATGGAAATCCAAATGCAAGCAACCAAAATCTTTAAAAAAGATTAAAATCCACAAGAAAAATGCTAGAAATCAACTATCGAAATTACCCGAATAATTCTTCAAGTCCTAATCAGCGAAAGAGACTAAGGAGCTCCCAACGAGCTGGTTTCTCAATATTCAAATAACCGTATTCTTCTAAATCAATAACGAAAGGTAAATTATCAAAAGAGGAATAAGGTATGAATCACGTGTTTAAAAGTGAGCTTTCTAGGTCAGAAAAATGTAAGTCTGCAGATATACACGCAGCTGAAAAGTATTGTCGCTTAAATAGTGTGAGTCAAGGAGGGCACCGTGGTCTATCCGAAAATGACAATCGTCAACTTATGTCGATCGACGGTATCTCTATTTTGATCTTACGTCGAAGATTATTGTCTATTGATGATGGCGCATTATTCTCAGAAGGTCGATCGACTAGGGCTGTTGAAGCGGCGGTAGACGCACGTCGATGTCATGTTGACGTGGCACGTCAAACAATGGTATCGGGTATTCCTCTCCCAAATTTTGAAATTGTTTGGTAAATTAAGATAAATAAAAAAAGTGCAAAAAGTCACAGCAGATACGACAAAATAATTACACCATCATCCGATTTTATTTTTGTGCGACAGACACCAAAACCATCCTTTGTTGAATAGGCTCTCGATGTTGGGAAACATTCAACATCGTTTGCAAAATCTCTCGCTAAATCAGTGCACAAAATAGTACCACAAATAATTATTTTGCACAAGTACATTACTGTGTACATACTGATACTTGCTTGTGCACAAACCACATCACACCTACATTAACTAAAACAACATCAAATGACAATGCGCATAAAATTGTTAAACCATATGGGACATACTATGCACAATTTAATGCATTACTTTGCACATAATGAAACATAAATGTGCATAAATCAAATAACAACTACATCAGTTAAAACAACATCAAACTGAATCACAATACTTGGAATATAATAATTGCCATCCAACATCATGTTTTTCCTAATCATCTCGTGCATTCTATTGAACAGTTGTATATTTATATTTCATTATTTTCAAAGCAATGATGAATCGAAAGCAATAAGTTTCGTGACTGACCTCAAATGTAGGAAATCCAAAATTAAAAATCCAGAAATCAAAATTTCAAAAATCAGAAAAACTACTATAAATCCGAATGAACTGAACTAATTAAGAAGAAATATTACCTGATTCGCCCTTAATCGAAGTTGGGGTGAAATCAAAATTAAAACTTGCCGAAACAAAAAGAAAACCGAGCAGACCCTCCAAAGTCAAAGCAAGTAGAAAAAACCAGAGGCGAATAGCAAAAATCGAAGCGAGTAAAAGAGATCTGAAGACTTTAGAAGTTGATTTTTCCCCTTAAACTCGAATATTGAACGTGCCTCCAAAATCCAGATGTGAGTTTCAATTTTGATTCACCCAAAAATTAGGGTTCATCTTGATCTTGTTTTTGATAATCTGGTTGTGATTTTTTTTTTTAAATACATAGAGAATGTTTTGATGAAAAATCTTGGGGTTTGATCAATAATTATGAAAATTATGGAGATCGATTGATAGTTTCAATTTCAGCTTAAAGAAATTTTATGATATGTTTTATTAAATTGGACCATTAAATTAGATTAATTGTAATGTCTAGTATTCATTCTGATTTTTTTACACACCAACCTATTCTTACCGAACCCAACCATATATATATATATATATATAGGATTGGGTTCAAATAAGAACCCCGTCGTTATATGTGAACCTAGGGACTAATCCTGGCCTTAATAATATTATTAACGGATTTAATCTAAACATTAAAATACAAAATAACGTAATAATAATTAATAAGTACAGATTAGGCACGGGTTTAGAATATGACTTCTTTTGAATTTTTATAAGTATGTAAATAAATTATTAACGAATTGAATCTAAGCATGAAAATAAAGATTTAATAATTATAATAATTAATAAATAAATTAGACATGTACAAGACAAAAGTTGAGAATACATCATTTGAATTTCTCATTTTACATAAAATTTGTAATTATCGCAAATATTTTTTATATTTATCTTTTGATAAACCCCGTGTAATACACGGGTATTAAACTAGTAATAATATTATTATCGCAAATATTTTTTATATTTATCTTTTGATAAACCCCGTGTAATACACGGGTATTAAACTAGTATATATATATACATATATATATATATATACCGATTTATTTATACACAGTCAACAAACAATAATAATAATAATAATGGGGACTTCTAAGGTGCCTTCACGGCACCATTCACCACTTAGTGGAGTGCATTTACAACCATTAGATTAATTTTAGATTTTTTATATTAAGAGATTTATGGTTGTAAATGTAGGGGGTGGGGGTCATGGTGCCCCTTAAAGGCACCGTAAAATTTTCCAATAATAATGATAATAATAATAATAATAATAATAATAATAATATGATTGGACAGATGTAGTAATAAAATAATTTTAATATGAGATTGAGCCTTGATACTTTACATTTCAAGTAATTGATATATAGAACCTACGTCATTTATTTATTATTATAGTGACCAGCTTTTGGTTGGATCTAAAATATCGAATATTCTTCCATGGACCACATTAGCTAACATTATTTTAACATTAAAAATTGGGAAATTTATAATGGGTCGACCTAAACTTTAAAAAAAAAAAAGTAATAAAAATATTTAAAAGGAATATCTTTCCCAATTCCTACCAAATCAAAGCCATGACTTTGACAATGTGAAGGTGATGTCCCTAATTTCAGTCCTAGAAAATTTATTCATTGGCGAAATTGAATATGTCACTCCAGCAATTTCTAGAAACAGGAGTAATAAGTACTATGTTGATAATATATATTTTTTTTTTTAGAAATCAACAACAACAACAATAATAAATAAATAAATAAAAATGCGTGGCCAAACAATCTGAACCACCTCAGATGATTAGTACAATAATCAATTTCAGACTTTAGAATTAATTTGACCAAGAAATAATTGGAAGGTGTGATTACATTGGTTTACATTTCATTATAATCATTTTTTATATAGCATCTTTCTATTAAAATAGTAATTATATGTAATTTGATGATAAGAAATCGAACAGTTGATAATTACATATGGGAAAGTAAGATGAAAAATAGGGTATTTCATGACATTTTACCCGATCAATTGCATGTTGGAGAAGAAATTAAAGGAAATTATGAAAGAAAATAACAAACAAACGCTGCCTCAGTTCATTTTTTATTTTATTTAAATTTCATGATATGGAATATAATGTTTCCATTGCTGTCATGTCTTGTCCACCGATGAGGTCCAATGTCTTGCAATTCAATACAATCATAAGCATCCACCACCACTCAAGTAATTTATAATTATTATTTTAAGTACTAGTATTTTTTGTCATTGGATTTTGCCCGTGTACTATTACCAACTATTTTTAGATTTACCAACAGAAACTATGTAGCCAATAAAAACGATAACATTTTTTTTTTTACATTTTTGTTGATACATAATTATTTATAATAATTTACCGACACTTCAATTTTATTTTTAATATATTTACCAACTATTTTTATGTAGCCAATTTTTTTATTTTTATTTTTCCCTTGTAGTACTCTACGCAAAATACATAGCAGGGAACTAATACTTAAGAATCATTTTAAAAACCGGGATTGAGTCGACATTTTAGAAAATTGAATTAATAACATACCTCAAGGCTAAGCGTAACTCGGTTTTGTGCCATTTTGTAGTACATGTTTTTCCAGAAAAGTCTTCTATCTCAAAATAGTTTTTCAATTCCAAATATATACTGTGCATAAAAACAGCTTATTATTACTATTATTGTCAAAATAAAAAAATAAATGAAAAAACAGCTTGCCCATATAATTTGATTGGACAACACTATAAAGAAAGGCATTTGATACACCATAGTTTGTTGTGGTTAAATAAGGGAAAAGTAAATAGTGATAAAAAAAGGTGACCATAAATAAACACATTTTTACCAATGCCAGTTGCATTGAACCTACATTTGAGAAGGAAAAAGGGAAGTTGATTATTAAAAATAAAACAAGGAGGGGGAAAAAAAGGAGGAGATACAATGTACACAGGACATCACACCCCTGTATATTAGTATTAAAAAAAAATCTAATTTACATATGTTTCGTATATTTTGTTTAGCAAATAAAAAAATTATAATGTTCGTTTGCTTATGTGTTATTTGAGTCTAATATTTATCTAATTTAATAATTTTTTCACTGTATCTTATTTAATTTAATTTTTTTATTATATTTTTCCTCATTCGTTATTTTTCAAATAATAATTAATAAATAGATGAATGAAAAAAAGAACTTTTTGAAACACCTAATTAAATAATAGTGTTATTTTTCTCAAGAAAAAGAATTAAAAGAGGAATAAAATCAAAACGATTCATGAGTTTACATCCAACTCTTGTAGATTATGAGTTTAATTGGTTGAGCTGATTTAAACAGTTGATAGCAGAAATTGATAATTGGTAGCTGATTTCATATTCAAATGAAAACCCCGTCATTGTGAACCTAGGGACTAATCCTGGCCTTAGATCTAATATTGCACAGTGCAATTATATGTACAGGTTCATTGTGCTTTTTACACAGTACTGTAGTGCTAAAATCAGTTCAGTTTTTTTAATTTAATTATATATATATATATATATATATATATATATATATATATATATATATAATATATATATATATATTTTACGTTTTAAAACATGCAATATGTATCTTAAATTGTAGGTCTTTAGAATGTGATTAATTTGATATATATTTCATTTAAAACGAATAAAATTTGAAAAAGTTATGGTTTGTTGAAGATTTTGAGTTTCATTTCAAATTTTTAAATTTGCAGTTTATAGACGAAATTTGCGATGCTTTTTGTATACAATCGTAGTGTTTTTTTTTTTTTCTTAATCTATTGTGCTTTCTAAAGAACAATGTAGTGCTCTTTGTAAACGTTGATATATGTTCAAAATACCTTTTTCAATTAATTAATGCATTTTTTTTACATTATTACCATGCTGACATGTCATGATCTCAACCATCAAGATTATCCAATCTAATGGTCAAGATGAGTCCCTAGGTTCACATATAATGACGGATTCTCATTTGAACCCAACCTTTAGTTTATAAATAATGTATTTTACAATATAAAAGGATAAGCAAAGATTTTTCCCAATAAGGTAGGAGCTTATTAGAAAAAGTTATGATTTGTAATTTTTTTTGAACATGAATTTATTAGACATAATAAGCTATCAGGAGTTTAGTCTTGGTAGCACTTTCAAAAAGCTCAATCAACCAGGGTCTAGATTTCGTAAGTACAATATATTAGCTTATAACTTTTTTAGAGAGCTTATAAGCTCTCTATATTCTAAGTCTTGTTTGGTTGAATAAGCTTGTTTAAAATATTCAAGCTTATCTTATATACTACTATTACAAGCGTTTGAAATAAGTTTATGAATTTTTTTAATTTATTCATATTTTAACCATTTTACTTTTTTGGAAAATGCACTATTATTCCATTACGTATTTAGAAAAAATTCACCACTTTATTAATTATTACTTGAATATCTAAACTTATTTTAGTATTATGCAATTCTTTATATTATTATTATTATTATTATTATTATTATTATTATTATTATTATTATTATTATTGTGTGACTCGATAAATTGGCATACAATAAAATAAAATAAAATAAAATAAAATAAAGAAATTCTCTCACCAACCTATTAAAAAAAGTATTGTATAATTAATAAAATTATTGTATTATTTTTAACGAGATTAGTAATAGAAACAACAATAACTAATCACGATGTTAAAATTATATTTAAAAAAAATAATAACATAAACACTATTATTTCTAGTATGTGCATTTATGTAATTTTATATATTTGAGCTAGATTATCAACTAAATTTACCCAACGTTTCTATTTACATCAGTTAGCATTTCACCTATCAGTCATCATCTATGAGCTCAACTAACTTATTAGCCATATTCCAGCTTTTCAGCCAAGCTAGCTTATAAGCTTTGGACATCAAACATACCCGTAATAATAGCATTTGAGATAAGTTCATACTTTTCAAATAAGCTCATCCAATTAAATAATACTTATTTGGATATAATGAACTTATAAGCTTTCTAAATAAGTCTTAGGAATTCTCGGTGGAAAGTAAATAAAGAATTACATAAACTTGTTTTGACAAATTTCTAATACTTATTGGATATAAAGATAGTGTGTCATTAACATAACATACACACCATTCTATTTTTTGGAAACATGTTTGTTTACAAAAAAAAAATAAAAAATTGAGGAAGGATATTTATTATGAACATCACATACAAAACATTTGTGAAAACATGTTTTATTAGGAAACATATTTATTCATGATAACCAATTAGATATACGATTTGAAATGTCACTTGGTGTTGAGTTTGATAAGGAAAAACAGATATTTTCTACAATCATATACACTTAAAAATGTATTCTCACGTCATTAGTTTGAATATAGTTATATGAAAACTATAGAAAACATATACAATTATAACCAATGATAACAACATATATCAATAATTTAAAGTTCTAAAACTAAATAAATACATATCTCTTCTTTAATTATAGATTTTTACTATTGTTTAACAGGAATTTTTGTATATTAACAAAAATAATCTTTTCATTATATGTAGATGATTTAATGTAAAATTTTTGTAGTACGTAGAAAGATAGAATAATAACAATATATCAATATAAATAATAAATAAATAGTAATTAAAAACATGAGAGAAATAGCAATCGAATACCCCAAATTGCGAGCCGATATTTGGATTAAAGAAATTACTTCCTACTTCCATATGACGACTTTCTAATATATATAATTTACTAATTAGTCTTTCACTTTTGTTTCTTAATTATTTAACTACTATAAATTTGTATCGATTTTTTAAGATAATTGGGGATGAAATTGAAATAAAATAGTAAAGAAGTTTAAAATAATAATTAATTTGTAATAAATTTGAGTCCTTAAAACGATAATTAAAATATTACGGAGTGAGTGAAAGATGTAGTGGAAATTTGTCTTTTTTCCTTCTCATGAAAGATGTAGATATCACATATGATGTACATATATATTTTGACAATGGCGGAGTGCGGGGACGGTGACGGTGATGTGGCTGAAGGTCCGAATAGTGGAAGGAGCTGCTTGTAATTTTGTGTTAATTTTCATTTATTGTATTGTCTCCTTCGCGTATTTTTTAAACAGGATGAGGGGTGAAATATATAGGTTAGATAAGTTTTTTTTTGATAGTGCGTGCTAGTATCTCGTGCCCTAGTTGTTGTGTTGATTTCAATGAGGGCTAAATTTGTAGACCGACAAGATTATTTTTGCCCGACACTGCACGGTAATAACTCGTACTCGGGTTTGTTGGCATTTCGTGTGTTCGTGTCTGAATTGAAAGTGTTGGGGATGAGATCTGATTTCGGGTGCTCCACAATTGTTTTGAATGGTTGCATGTCTTCACTCAATGGCGAGTGGACTGCTTGTTTTGGATGTGCACCTTTGATTCGTTTTATGGTGGTTTATGTCATGCTTTGCTTAAGTTTGTTGTTTTTTTTTTATGTAACCTTTTAGTTTTATTGTGTTTTGTGTTGTTTGTGTTTGTAATTGTATTCCCTTTCATCCCAATTCTCTAGAACAATTTGTTAGATTAATAATAATGTGTCTATTCTAAGAATTTTCGATTTTGTTTCTCTTGGTGTACTATGAATTATTCAGTACCCGTAGGCTTTGAGTTTATTATTAATAAAAGTTTTTATCGTTTAATATACATATATATATATATATATTGCTAATTATTCACATGGATATTATTGTAATTGCATTATTTAACCATTAATGCGCCTCAAATACATATTTTTAGCCTTATGTAGTAAATAGAAGTTCTACAGTGCCCCTCCATGTACCATACCTCATGTTTTGTAACCGTTAGAATCATTTTAAGTTTTAATATAGTGGAATGATCCAATAACTTAAAATACATAGAGTATAGTATCGGGGCACGTGGAATTTCCATTTAATTAAAGCTCGTACCGTTTTAGCTAACGCACTTTGTCTTGCGGTTAAAAACTTTAAAAACAACAATCTTTTGTGGGGGCAGAAAAAAAAAAAGGAAGGTGTGTTTTGTATGTTGCCTGTGATGTCTTAAACAACCATAGGTGGGGCTCAAAAAGGTAAAAGGGAGAGTTGCTACTTATAGATTGGGGCCTTATGATTGAGATGCCGCTAATGGGAAAAGGGCAGACAGGTGAAGGGTGATCGCCCAGTCCCACATGCCTTTGCCTACACATGTGACTTAATGGGCCCATAGCCCACCGCACTAGTAGCCCATAAAACTTGTTGGTTGTTGTTCAAAGCAAATGTCACCAATAATTACACATCTCAGCCTATGCACAACACACATTATTACTTGGACGAAACAATACATCATTTTATAGCACTTATAGTTATGTGTACTCGTGTATCCTCACTATCCTCAGCAATCTTATTTCCTGCTCCAAGAATTTATATATATTTTAAACTTTTAATTTTGAAAATTTTATAGAGATGCAAATGATCATTATTTTGGTAACGGACGCAGAGCATGTCACTATAATAACCAAAGCAAAACAATGGCATCTAAACGTGGCAGTCGCAGTCGCTAGCCAACTCAAAGACATCTGAAATTGCATGTAACCACAAAATTGAAATTAGACATGGAAGTTAAACATTATATATCTCAACACAATTGCATTTCTTACAGAACACATATCAGACGAAAATCATTGCTAGCAACGTGAAGATTCACAAAGAAAAAACTAGGAGAGTAATTCTTAAAAGTCACAAATACGACTGTCTTATGAAGTGATAATTGATAGTTGATAAATAATAATTGGTTTTAAATTATTGTTTGATAAATTATTTGATTGAATAGTTGACTAAGAATTTAACAATATAAATTAGAGATGACTGAAACATATATATTTATATAGCAAGAAAGAAGAAAACATAAAAAGTGATAATAAAAATTAAACATTCCCTAAAAAGAATGTAAGAATAAATTAAGAAGAAAAATATAAGATTGTACAAAACGTTTAGAATAATAAATAAAAAATTTATAAAAACAATGATTCGATAAACCGCAAAATAATATTTGAGTTTATAAAATATATATTTTTGTTGGAAAAAGGGAGTTCAATCGAGTAAAACTTTATAAGAAAAGGCAAGGACGGACGCACGATTTTTG
>BMAC01000065.1:851210-864352 GCA_014905375.1 Phtheirospermum japonicum
TTATAAGTCACTGACTTGAAGTAATTAATTATATCAATTGCACAATTAGTTTTACTTATTTGTGTTGATGAGTTTAATTAAATATTAATTGTTTACAGGGTTAACAATCCATGATATGTGATCTTCAGTTACCATTACCAAATACATTGAGACCATCTGTTGAGTCTCACTCCAAAACTGATGTGAGTATCACATTCTTATAATGTTTTCGACGTTTACATTTTTGTCGCGATAGAATAAGTTAAAACTATTTTTGGCACAGGATCTAATGAGTATTCATATCAGAAGGGGAGGTTTAGATAGCGGTCAAAGTCATAAGCAGTGGCTTTCGACCGTATCGCAATATCCGAACGTCATATCGATGTCTTTTGTGTCTATCGTGTCCCTTATGAGTGGTATTCGAGGAAGTGGGTTTTTAATCCACATGATTAATCTATACGTACGATGTGAGTATATATACACATATCGAGATCGAATATGAATAGCTTAAGTTGTCTCTGATGGCATATCTTGGTGCAGATAAACCACCTATACAGGAACTGGCTCAATTTCTGGAATATCAATTGCCTCGACAGTGGGCCCCAGAGTACAACAATCTTCCTCTTGGTCATCGTCGTAGGAGAGAAGCATCTCCGTCTCTTCAGTTTACGTTGTTGGGTCCTAAGCTTTACGTCAATACTGTAAAGGTGAATATGCCGACCTTGCAACTTAAATACACTTTTATCATTTCTGCTTTTTCTTTATTGAGTTGGTCAGAAATATTCAGTTGTGAGTAACTAATTAAGCAGACTAATTAACTTAATTATTAATTAGAATTCCATTTCCATTACGCCTGATACACAGAATTGAACCATCAAATTCTGAGGAGTTAAAAACCGTCCAATTTCTGGGCAATCATGATATTAAAGGGAATCCTTTATCGTGTGTTTGGCCCAATGTTAAAATCCCAAAGACTCACTTATGGTCAGCAAAGTCTCTCGCTCTCTCTCTTTGGGTTTTGTGCTTGGCTGTGATTTTATTTTAAATTGCTACTTTGAAAATTGTTTACATAGTCGTTTCGAGTTTTTTTTCTTTTTATACTTTTTGACGTATGTAGTTAGACTGAATGGCTTTTAATCTTTCCGTTTAAGGCTTTTTTAAAGAATTTATTTGTATGTGTAGGAAATGAAGAAGTTTATTGACGGAGATAAGGATCACGAGAAACGCTAGATTGCAAGTTTTTCAAGGAAAGTTTTTCTTCATATTGTTGAGGTTCGTGTTTAGTTTATTTTTCTTATGGATATATTTATTTTGAACCGTTGTTTTCGGACCCAATTTCTCCAAGTGTTACACCAACTGCTGATGAGAATCATGGTGAGAACAGGGAAGTTTCAGCTTCTGATCATCAGACTGGGAATAAAAATTCTCTCGATGTTCTGTTATAGAGGAACATTCTGGAACTGCAATGTTTGCACAGTTTGCTGCTCTGAATGGCCGATAATTTTTTTTTTTTATTGTAATGTATGCTTGGTGAATTTGTTAAGGAAGTTTGATGGTTTAATATGCAGATTATGAAAAAAAAAATGCAAGAAGCGACGTGTATAGCTTCGGGGTTGTTCTCCTCGAGATGCTGACCGTGCGACGCTTATTGAAAGGAAAATTGTGAAATGAATCTTTTTTTGAATCTTTGGAGAGTGTTCTGAATCTTTTTTTTTTCTTTCGAAAGGAAAATTGTGAAACGGAATCAAGCCTCAGTGTTTTGCTTTGTTTTTTGTAATTTTAAATTTTAAACACTTTATTTTTCTGTAATTATTCATAATATTAATATATTATTTTCTAAACTGATGTTATACAAATGATCGTATATTGAGTGCTGAGTTTGGGTCCATTGTGTAAGTTGAAGAGTTTCATAGACGGGATGGTTTTGAGGTGGGAAATGCTGATAAGATAGTTGAGAGCACATCAATGGATCAGCTTACCAGGAAGCTTGCTTGAGTCGGATAAGAGCTATGAACGACTATTTAATATCGTTTTAGCACTTAATAGTTATCTTATTGTTTTAGCACTTAATAGTTATCTTTATAACATAAGCTGTTGTTAAAGATAAAGCTGTTGCTCGAATCATGCTGTTAGTACAATCGGTAATAAAACTGTAATTTAAGTACAACTCAAGGATCCTAGCTCGGTACATTGTGTCTGTTAGTCCAACCGGTAATAAAACTGTAATTTAAGTACAACTCAAGGATCCTAGCTCGGTACATTGTGTCTGGCCTGTAAACCTCTATTTCCGATGAAATAAGTATCAATCTTATGTGAAAACCTCTGCAAACTTGCGTATAATGGAGATATAATGTATTTTCCTCTTTTTAAGAATTTGATTTCCTGAATTTATCTTATTTGTTAGTATGAAACGTTTTAGGGTGCGCAACCGGATTGGATGTTCGAAATTGGAAGAAGAATTGTGAATTTTGAGGTACTATATCTGGAAAAAAGAATGTGATGATGTAAGTTCCATGTGATTTAGAAATAATAAAAGGTGAATATGTAATGGTTTGAAAATGCATTGGTGAGTGAATATCTTATAATAATTATTTATTTATTATAATAATTATTATTTATTTATTTATTTTCTTTTTGTTATTGTTTGAGCAGTACACATCAAGACTATCAACAACTCTTGTGAATATCAGTGCTAAAGAAGACTTAGTTAAGCAGCACACTAATAAGCTCTCACAAACTTTGTTAAACTTTTTTTTTTTAAAGGAAGTGATTTACTGCAATATAAATATAATGTAGTTGAGAATCAGAAGTCATTGTATTTGCAAATTACAAGTTAAAAATGAATAAGTTGTAAAAGGATTTTATTTGTGTGTAAAAGTTAAAAAGCTGACAATCACTTTTATTTAAGTGCTTTTATGCAATATTAACTCCTCCAACTGCTTTTAAAATATTATTATTTTTTTGTTGCATATTATAATCTGGGAAAAAGCGGAAACCGAAGTCGCCGCATTAAAAAATGCTCTAAAGAATGTGTAAGACAACTAAGTCAAAAACAGGACGAGCACGAGAAAAAAATCTCCGATGCCATAATCGAGAAAACCAATAAGTGAGAATCGACAAAATATGAACTGGAGAAAAAAAAAACTCATTCTTGAAACAAGAACTCAAGTCTAAGTGTACCGATTCAGATTTTCTATATATATTTGAGAATTAGATTTTTACTATATATATATATATATATATATATATATTTTTCGGTCAATAATGTTTCAGAATCAGATTTTTACTGTATATTTTTCATTTTTGGCAATTTAGAGTTTTTTTTTAATGTAAATATGTGAATTGTTTCTAAGTTCACAATATATTTTAATTAGAAACACGGTCGCTTAGGTTTTTGTTATTACTTTGGTCAATGTTACGAAATGTAAAAAATGATAATGATTTTGATCCGTAACAATTATGCTTTATGTTTATTATAATTTCAAAACACAGATAATTATTATTTTGAATATTAAATATTTATATTGGTATATGTCACAAATACGATACGAGACATGTTGAGAATATGATATTCATATTTATTTTTGAAAAATACCTACATTTCTAGATTTCTTATGTTATAACTATCACAATATTTAAAAAATATATCATTTTATAACTCCCGTGTCACACACGAGTCAACTTTATTTTGCAATTTTAATAACGGTAGAAGATTCTAAATACAGTTAATTTAGTGTACAAGGAGACTTTCCGAAATTCAAAATGAAAAATATTTTTTTCTTTTCTCATATTATAATTCAAATTTTGAATATCTTATAAATTTTTTAAATAAAACTTAAGATTATATTGCATTTTTTATATTTGCCCGCGAAATTCGCGGGTTTTCACACTAGTATATATATATATATATATATATATATATATATATATATATATATATATATATATATATATACACACTAGTTTAACACCGGCATATTATGCGGGATTTGAAAAGGAATTGTACATACAAATCCTAACAATATTTCTTCTATTTATAGGAAGATTATTTTTCACAATAAATAATCATTACACACAAATCTCAATATTTTTTGTTCTAATTACAGTAAAATTATTTTGAATAATAAAGAATTTTTAAGTTTTTTTACCGTAAGTCACGAAATTAGTCGTAAAGTATATCAAAATATCTAAGATTGACGGGAAAACCCGTAGAAATTTGAATTTGAAAAAATGTAAAACATACAACACCCGCGTGTCACATGTGAATATTACATATAAAAAAATTAAGATTTATTAGGTACTTGAAAAAATGTCGTACATCTAACTTGTAATATATGTATTTTTATTTTTTTTGTAAGATACTAATTTGTTTGTATGATATATAATATGTGTATCAATTCATTATATTGGAATTAGATAAAAAGATTTAGAATATATTTAATAATTATTTAATTAAGTGTAATAATTTATTATTATTATTATTTATTTTATTTCCCTTTGTTATTTTTTTCATTTTTTTTTTTGGCGTAACAATAATTTTTAATATATATTTTTAATGTTATTTTTAATTCATTATATTAGGATTAGATAAAGAAATATAACTTTATTTTATATTTATTTTGTAATAATTTTATATAATAATATTATTTTTAACTCATTATATTAGGATTAGATAAAAAAAATATAAGTTTATATTTCTTATATTTATTTATCTTTTGTAATATTTTATATAAACGTATTATTTTAAATAAATATTTAAAATTCTAATAAAATTATTTCAACTTTTATTATGAATAAAAATTAATTTAACATATGTATATTTTTCTAATTAGATATAACTTATTTATATTTTTATATTAGAAGAATAAAAGTAAGATATTGAATTAGTCAAAATATATTAAAGAAAACATTAAATTATGTAACACGTAATAAAAGAATAATATTGAATTAGAGAAAATATAATATTGGATAATATTTAATTAAGTAAAATATAATAAAAAAATACTAAAGTAAGTAAATATTAGACTCGGATGACACGAACCACCAGAATTTTTTCCAAAACTAACGAAACGTTGGAAGAAAGCACATAGGATATGAGGATTTACATTAATATTGTTGTAATTAATTAATTACCTTAATTACATATTATATGAATGACTATCCTACCCCTAAACCCTAATCTTGTAACTATAAAAAGGGACTCTAAAAAAAATATACATATTTTTTTATATGTTAAAAAAATATAAACAACTCTCTTCTCTCATTCTCTTACTCTCCTCTCTCATTTTCTCTAGTTTTACAACACGTTATCAGCACGAGTCTCTAAAAAAAATAAAAAAAAAAATGATAGCCTTCAAAACCAAACCTCCATAAACCAACACAATATAAAATTTTCTGCCCAAAAATTGTCTGCGCAGAAAAGTTTCAAAACCATTTTACAAAATTTTAACCGTTGGATTGCCTTCAAATATTTACAACGTATTTAAGACTTGTTGAATTAATATATGAACGGTGGAGATCTTGTTTTGATACTTATATAGTCCAATAATGGGTTTTCAAAAAAAAAAAGACAGTTTTTTTTGTTCATGATTTGTCGTTACGGATTCTTTCAAAAATAGATCTCACACGATCTAACCGTTGGATCAAGTTGATATTTGTATATATTACTTAAGACATATACTATTTGATTTTGGACGGTGGAGATCGATTTTATATATCTCTATCATTATCAAACGATCACGGGTTTAATGTTATTTCTTGAAGAAACACTAGAGAAATCAATTTCTTCCACCGTATTGTAGTTTGTGGAGAAATACAAAAATATCTCAATATATTCTATTTGAATATTATGTATTCCTGAAGAATACTACGAGATCTACAATCGCTCGTCGATATATTATTGTAGTTTGTGGAGAAATACAACCATATCTCAATATATACTATTTGAATATTATGTATTCCTGAAGAATACTATGAGATCTACAATCGCTCGTCGATATATTATTGTAGTTTGTGGAAAAATACAACCAGATCTCAATATATTATATTTGAATATTATGTATTCTTGAAGAATACTATGAGATCTACAATTGTTCTTGAAGAAGTAATTTTTTTATTTAATTATTATTTTACTATTTTATTTCCCTATCATGTGTTTATATCAATTCAAGTTGTTTCTCCTGAAGTAGAACAACTAAGTATAATATTCCAAAAGAATATCCATACGTATTCTTATTTCATGTGATAATTTCAATATTCCTGAAGAATATGATTTTTTTTAAAAATCTAAATTAAATTATTGTGATCTTGAAGTATCGCATGTTATGATATATGATACTTATTCCTGAAGAAATTTTAATATTTATGTCTTGTTGACATTATAGTTCTAGATCAAATATTTTTCTTCATGAGATTACCTTTATTTTCTTTCGGGCACTTGATGAAGGAGAGCTTGTCCACAATTTCATCAAACAGTTTTGAGGATCTAGCCACCGGCACATGTTTTTCACGAAAAGACTATCCAATTAAGGTACATACTTTCTCTTTTTATAGATGTTAATCCAAATTTATGTGTTTCAACTATGATTTTTTTTCTTATTCTTAGAGAGTTTTTAAATAGATTATATCTTTTATTTAAAAAAAAAAAGTGGATACAATTAGATAATTCTCTTTATACTTTATCATGTATTTACATTCATTAGAAGTTTTATCATGTTGAATTGATAATCACGGGCAAGCATGAAGTATAATCTATGTATTTTATGCATTTCTATTTTGAAACTTGAAAATTGTAACCCCATTTTTATTGGAATACATTGCATAGTTGTTAATGTGCATTATGTGATAATTAGAATACTTCTCATGATGTGATTTTGGTTAAGAGGAGACGAATCCCAAATATTATAGTTAATATGATTCTAATGGAATCTACTTATTAATATGAATTTAGAGTATTCGTTTGGCTCAATTTTTGTTATTGTCAAAATGACACAATTTATATGCAAGCATGATAGATATGAAATAACAAGTTGTGCTTTTCTTTTCTTGATAAAACATGTATTCATGTATATTTGCACACTGTATGAGATTTATTTTCAACTCATATTTATCGTAGTATTTTTGCGAAATACGATTTCACAATTCTTAATAATCTTGAAGATTATTAAAATATAAATCATGGTTTGTGAAACAATGTGATAGTATATTTCTCAATTGAGTTTGATATGTTCATGAAAAACATTATAAGATATATAATTCATATTTTTCTGATGAAAAATAATATATAATATTTCAAAAGAATATTAACAATGCTCTTGAAGAAATATTTTTATTACATGTTTTATTTAATTACTAAGAGCATTATTTACATATCGTTGTTATATTATTTACGTTATGATTAAGTTGTTGTTCTTGAAGTAGCACAACTAATAATAATAGTTCTTACGAACAATATATGCCCCTGGAAATCATTTATATATTTATTTGCCAATTTTATATTCCTGAAGAATATTGATATACTGCTCCTGAAGTAGTGGAACATTTATATATGTCAAATATTCAATTGAATACTTCTTGATTTTGAAATGACACTTTGTCGTATGCAATATTAAAAATCAAGTATACTCGCGAAGGAGTAACACATCAAATCAATCAGTACTACTTGATAATGCCCCGAAGAGCATATTTCTTATACAACTGATATGATTTAGAATATTGTTTTAATCAGTTGAGTAGAGTGGTTAGAATGTAAAGATAAACCTCGAATAAAAAGAAAAAAAATTATGAGAGGTCCAAGGTTTAAACCTTTTTCAACACCATTATAAAGGGTTAATGATACCACTTGAGTTACAAACTCATGGTGATATAATTTGGAATATAAATCAACCAGAAGTTTGATTTTTTTTTTTACTTGAAATATCCATAAGAATTTAAGATAATTTATTATCGAATTAATTTGTACTATAAACTAGTACTAACTCAAATATTTCCATATTGACCCGAAAGTTCAATAAAATTTCTAAAGGAGTTAGAAATTACTTTTTTATTTTGAACCCGAAGTTCAGTATTACCATGATTTGGCATGACTGGTATGACCATCTCAGTTTATTAAGAGTATGAAGACTCTTCTATTTATTTTTAATGCTACATGTTCTCAACAAAATTAATCAATTAATTATTATCAGTTTAATTGGAATTAGGTTCCAATAATATTTATATTTTATATTATGGGGTGAGATCTTTTTGGCCCATTCACCCTCCATGTTGACTTCTAGATATTTGGATCCACTAGAAGATTGCATGTGTTATTATCTCATAACCAGAAGTTTATGAGAATAATTGTTCTACTGGCTATGAGAGCAAAGTACCTTATGTATCTAATAAATACACTTATCATTTGCTAGTAGATTTATTTGCAAAATTTATTGATGATTTATATTTTGTTGACTATGGTTAGCAAAAGCAATTGATATGCTTTATGATATTTGTTATATCATTTGATGAGAATAACTTTTATAATTATTTTCACAAGTATGCCAAATATGAAAATATATGTGAAACCCCCGTCTATGGCTTACAGTCAGAAGCCTCCATCAAAACTTAAACAAGTGCGATATTTGTAATCGCCCCACCACATGTCATGATGGATAGCGAATGCTGAGAACATATCAAATAAATATACATTTCTCATAATTTGTTAGTCATTGTATATTCTCAGCATTAGGGGGAGGATAGACATATGTTATGGTAACAAAACATATAAATGTATATGTTATGGTAACCAAGAAATATGGAATGCATAAATATAATTCTCGCAAAGTTTAAAACAAACCTGAAGTTTGTAACGAGAATTTACATTTTGAATTACTGACTATAAGGTTATCAATGGTTTTCAAGTTTAAAGACTCAAACTTGAAAGTTATATAAAATCCTACAAGAGGATTAAGATGTCATGCCTGAAGCATGGTAACGATTGATTCTAATATATATCCTTTATATGGAGCAATTATTTGAGATGGTCTTCTCACTGAACGTTATACTCCAGTAGAGTAAACAGACATAACAAATTATAAACCCCTGAAGAGGTTCATGTACCTGATGATAATTTTAGAACAAAGATATCTCGATAAGTTATGTCTATATAATTGGATCAAATAGAATCAATAAGAAAACTAGTCGACTATATTTATACTCGTGAGCTCAATGATAGCGAGGAGGGTGTCTTTGAATTAATTAAAAGTTATTGACATAATTGTTTGGCCAAGATTGAATATGCAATCTTATCGATTGCTATATGTTTGACTAGAAGTTCATTCATATGAAATATTTTATCAATAATATACAAATAAAGATTTATGCTTCAAGAGCATTCTTTTATGTGGTGGATGATATTGAAACATGAAGTTTCATTCAACCGACAAWATAGAACAATATCATGAATAAAATAAAATCTTGGAAGGATTTTGATATGATTGATGCATATTTATAACATTGTCATTAATATGATGAGATATTCATTGCACTCTTCTTCCCTTAACTGCGGTTTTGTCAGATTATCCCAGTAAGATTTTTAATGAGGCAACATTATGATCATATTCAAGGAATAATGTACTCTTTTTCCTTCACTCGGACTTTCCCCATCGGGTTTTTCCTTGAAAGGTTTTGATGAGGCACATTCTTTGAATAATACTATATTTCAAAGTTTGAAAACAGAAAAATGATCAACTCGAGAACTACTACCAATTGAAGTCATGGGGAGCAGCTGTACTCTTTTTCTGGCAAGGTTTTAATGAGACAGCATCTGAACACTATAAGTGTGAAAAGAAATATTTCATACATGACGCAACTCATTTGTGACTACATAAAAGGTGACAAGACAAGATATCTCTCTCTCGAACTTCTACACACAAGACTTCCAAAAGAATGGCGATATCGATATCCAGTAAATTCGCTCGTATGATAATTTGGCGGACTTATTCACGAAAGCATTACCAACATCATTGTTTTAAAAGATTAGTACACAAGATTGACATGCGGCGACTCAAATATCTACAGTCGTGATTTTCAGGGGGAGTAGGGTTGTACTCTTTTTCCTTCGACCAGGTTTTTGTCCCATTGGATTTTCCTGGCAAGGTTTTAACGAGGCAGCATTTTTAAGGTCATTCAAGGGGGAGTGTTGTAATTAATTAATTGCCTTAATTACATATTATATGAATGACTATCCTACCCTAAACCCTAATCTTGTAACTATAAAAAGGGACTCTAGTCCCCATAATAAACAACTCTCTTCTTCTCCATTCTCCTCACTCTCCTCTCTTATTTTCTCTAGTTTTACAACAAATATATATATATATATATATATATATATATATATATATATATATATATATATATATATATATATATATATATATATATATTATATAGGATTGGGTTCAAATGAGAATCTTGTCATTATATGTGAACCTATGGACTAATCTTGACCTTAGATCTAATCATGTGTGTGGACAAGATTTTTTATTTTTTTTAATTTTATTAAATTAATAATATGGTAAGTAAGGGATGCTTATGTCTTTTTACATAAATCAACAAAAAACCCTCCTTATTCTTTGCCGATCCGCCCCCCAAACTTTCTCAACCAAAAATCTGCATTTTTCTTCCTTCTCCAAGCCCGGTTGTGCTCTCTCCTTCGAAGGTGATGGTCGTGAGCCCCCTATCGCGCAGCCGCCGAGCAATTCCAGCGGCCTCCGGCGAGAACGCTTCATCAGACCACCTCCTGGACCGGCAACACGACGCTCTGGCTGGACCACCGAAGAAACTTACCTGACCGGCAACGCGACGCTCTGGCTGGACCACCTCTAAGGCGACGTCGGTGGCGGAGAGACAGCCTTCAGTAGGCGGGCGGGCAATGGTGGCGACGGGTGATTTTGATTTTTCCGCTGGCGTCGTTTCCTCTCGATCCCCGTGACTCCGACGAGTAATTCCAGCGGGCTTTTGTTGCCAAAGGCTTCGGCTCTTTACGGGCTACAAATTGGTGCTGGTGGTTTTGGCCGACGAGGCCCGAATCGAAAGCCCTCAATTTGATTTTGGGCTTGGATAATGATTTTGAGAATTTGACATACTTTTGGGCCTAATTGTAATTTTCGAGATTTGTGTAAACCACAGATTGACCCCAAACTTTTTAGAAAACTAAGGGGCTACCCATGAATAATGGTGAGAGGTCTCGAAAAAGCAGTGTTTAGTGTAGTAAAAAGCATTGCAACAATATAAGAAAAGCACTCCAGATTTTTGTCCAGATTCATGTTGCTTTTTTAAACAGTACTGTAGTGCTAAAATTAGTCATATGCGATACTTTTACTATTCAGGTTTTTTAATTTAATTTTTTTTTTTTTTTACGTTTCAAAACATGCAATATGTATCTTAAATCGTAGATCTTGAGAATGTGATTAATTTGATATATATTTAATTTAAAACAAATAAAAATTAAAAATATTATGGTTTGTTGAATATTTGAGTTTTATTTCAAAATTTTGAATTCGCAGATCTTTCTCCGTTGTGCTTTCCAAAGAACAATATAGTGTTCTTTATAAACGTTGATAGATGTCCAAAATAACCCTTTTTAATTATTGAATACAATATTTTACATTATTACCCTGCTGGCATGTCATGTTCTCAACCATCAAGATTATCCAATATAATGGTCAAGATTAGTCCCTAAGTTCACATATAATAACGGGTTCTCATTTGAACCCACCACTCTATCTATCTATCTATCTATCTATCTATCTATATATATATATATATATATATATATATATATATATATATACTAAGTTTAATACCCGTGTATTAGCACGGGATTTATAAAAAAATAAATATAAAACATTGAAAGGATGTGTATTTTAACCCGTGCCCTGTTCAATTTATTAATTATTATATGATTAATATTATATTTTAGGGGACTTCTACGGTGCCGTGAAGGTACCATTCCCCACTTTATCAGAACCATTAGATTAAGAGTTGGTTATGGATAATGGTAAGATCAAAGGATGTAAATGCAGGGGGGGATGGTGCCTTCCACGGGCACCGTAGTCCATTTCCTATATTTTAATATTCAGATTAAATTTCATTAATAATTATATTTGCATACTTATAAAAATTCAAAAGATTTCATATTTTCATCCTTCTCTAATTATATTAATTAATTATTATTAATTCATTTTATATTTTATGTTTAAATTAATTTTGTTAGTAATTATAGTTACATACTTTGAAAAATTCAAAAGGTGTCATACTCTCAAGCTTTCTCTCATTGTGCCATTGTCTAATAAATATTAATTAATTATTATTATATAATTTTATTTTCTTATATTTAGATTGAGTTCATTACTAATATTTAGTTACATACTCCAATTATTGCAAATATATCATAATTTACCTATACAGAATATTTAAAATTTCAAAATTACATTATTGCAACTTTTATTATAAATACAATGTATTAATTATATTCATATATAAGTGTATTTTTTAATTAAAATTATTTCATATGTAATTTATTTTTTAATTAAAATAATTAATCAAGATTTTTTTTCTACTAATTATATATGACTTATTTATATTTTTATATTAGGAGTATGAAGAAAATTATTGAATCAGACAAAATATTAATAAAAGAAAACTATAAAGTTTAGGCTAAATATAATAATAAAAAATATTAAATTAAGCAAGATATAGTAAAAGGAAATATTAAATTAGGTATATATATTAGGCTCGGATGACACATAAACAAATGAAGCACCAAGACTTTTTATTATCCAAGCGAAACATACGAAGCAAACACATAAATTATGAGGATTTTGGCATTAATATATACTTGTTTAACACCCGTGTATTATACGGAACTTATCAAAAGATAATTATAAAAGATATTTGTGATAATTACTGGATTTTAAATCTAAAATAAAAAATTAAAATAAATTATTTCTCAACCCGTACCTTGTACATGTCTAATCTATTTATTAATTATTATAAATATTAAATAATTTTTTATTTGATGTTTAAATTAAATTCATTAAATCTTAGTTACATACTTACAAATATTCAAAAGGCGTTCACATTCTAAACCCGTGTCTAATATCTATTTTATTAATTATTATTATTAT
>BMAC01000065.1:864746-887603 GCA_014905375.1 Phtheirospermum japonicum
TATATATAACACAAATTTTGGTTGGGGTGGGGCATAACTTTTCCCCGTGAGCAAAATCTCACTTTCACACCCGCTAATGTCCGGTTAACTAATAGCACATAAAGGAAACCAAATCCAAAACAATTGCCAACTCTTCAAAAACATATGTATGAATTAGAGCGTCAACTTTCTAAATCTAGCTTAATATATTAATTATTGTACTGTATTAATTTTTGTACTCAAAAGTATTAATTTTTCATAAATCTATGGCCCATGTTATGATGTATTAGTTTTTGTACTACGATGTATTGGTTTTTAATCATAATGTATTGATTTTTGTACTATAATGTATTGATATGAAATTTTGGCCTAACGAATGATTCGTTAGTTCCACCCAACGAGAGTGTTGCCCACATATCAAATAGTTTAAAGCCCATAGCACATCCAAACAATGATTAAATTAACGTACACGGGTAACGTCGAAATTGAGCAAAACAAAAGTGCAATTTTAAATGCAATGCGCTCCCATAAATATTTCAAAAGACATTTCAGCCAATAACAGCCACATCTAACTACCAAAAATTCGGGCACAAAGCCAACCCCAGGTGCCAATCAGCAGCAGCATAGTTTCGCAAACACCATACAACATCAACTTGAATGTAGCCCTATTCAGATCGGATCAGACAAAGCAACCAGATACTCAAAAAATGGATCGAGATTTAGAGACTAGATGATGTTAAAAAGCTTCAATGAAAGAGCGAAGTTATAATAAAAACACATTAACAGATGTGTACCTGCTGGAATCTAATATTATCTATCAATCATCTATCAGCGAACGCAACTTTTTTCTGAATATAGATACTTTGCTAGCTTCGACAGCCATCACTAAACCCATCAACCGATAATCTTTAAGCTGCAGTGAGAAGTCAAAGCAGCAAGAAACAGTTGTTATATTAAGAACTATTCAACATTTGAACTTTAAGAGCCAAGAAAATCAGCAGCATTAAAAACGATGACTATGGATGAGGATGTTATTGGGTGATTATTATAGACGTCAAAAGCATAAGATAATATTAAAACTGGAGGCACACTCGTGTCAAACCGACTAACAGCCATTAGGCAGGGCCCCTAAACTAAATCTTAAAATAGAAAGTACCCAAAAATAGAAAATCCTACAAAAACCATACTAACTAAAAAAACTACAAAAAGAGGCCTAAAAATGATAAATGAATAAATAAATAAGAAACTGAAAACAAAAAATTGTATAACACCTAAAAACTAGAAAAAACTGAGAAAAACTAGACTAATAAAGAGCCCTAAAAACAAAAAAGAAAAACTGAAAAACTAAAATTTGGAAACTGCCTAACGACATTTACTCCGTTAGGCGGTTTGACACATGTTTTTGTCTTAAAACGGAAACTGTGAGCAAGAGGTCAGAAACTACATGCGACTGAAACTACATCAGATTATAGACCTCCGGCACTACTTAATACATATGCTTGAAATCTTAGACCACTCCATATCCACCATATACATGCAGCAGTTTGTGGAAAATGCCACAAACTGTTAAATAATCCCAGTACTTACTAAAACATTTTACGGGATATTACACTACAATGGAATGGCCACACTTACCTCATTAGCTGTGACATGCTCGGAATGCAAGGGGAAAATGAACGACCATAAGCTAAGCTGCAGAAGCATTTTAAAGAGTCAGGTTTAGAAAACCCAAAAAAAAACATTAGAAAAGTAAGAAATAATAATAATAATAATAATAATAATAATACAGATTATGGTACCTCCACGAAAATCTCATCTTCCGGCTTGGCGTAAATTACAGATTCAGCTCCGTTTTTAGTTGTCCCTTTATTCTGGTGTGCATTCTTGTGCTATGGGCATGCATACAAAAATACTTATAATTAATCACAGATTTCCCCCAGATCTTACCCAATATTAATGGCATCGGCTTACCTTGTATATCTTGCTTATAATAAGATAATATTTGAAGCGGAAAGAATTCTGGAGCTCCTTTGTAGGCTTTTAAAAAGGAAAATAAAGTACATAAGTACATACTAAAAATAGAAGTCATCTTGAGCGCGACAATAATATCATAATATAATATTGAGATTAACCTCGTCTTCAGTTGCCCACTCTATTTCATCAAAGAGACCATCATAAAGAGGCGGCAAAAGCTGAGGTGGAAGGTTTACAACACGCTGAGAGACCATAAGACCAACATCTTGCGCATGGTCTCTTACTAAAGACTTGAGTTTAGCTATTACATCTGTATCATGGCACACTTTAAGCAGGTAATCCGTAATCCCAGTAATACATTCGTTATTCTGATACAAAAGCAAAGTATCATATGTTAAAATTGAACTTTAAGCTTCCAAACTATATAAATTCTCTAAACGATAGATGATTGTATAAAACCTCATGCGAAATGTTTAGTACAACCGCAAGCCAAACGGCTGAGACAAACTTGGAAAGACAAAAGGCATATACAGACAATGAAGCTAATCAAGAGCACCAAAAAAAAAATTGGCCTAAAGAACAAACAAACAAAGACACCTAAACGAGGACCAACTACTAGATAACAAAATATGCATAATGTGTTGGCTAAAGGTGTTTTTTAGTCCCTGCTTTGAATTTTTTTTTTTTTTTTTACGGTTTTGAACAAAATATGTCGAAAAAAACTTGTGTAAACCCGTCTAACAGAGTACATGCAGTTAGGCAGGCCCAAATTTTAGTTTTTTTTCTAGTTTTTTAGGGTTCCTTTTTTAGTTTTTATTTAGTTTAGTTTTTCTTAGGGTTTTCCAGTTTTTAGGGTTTTAATTTTATTTTATTATTTTGGTCAAATATGAATATTGTGCCTACATTGTTTTAGCCTTCATAACACACAACATCAAATCATCAAAGTAGAGAAGAATAATTTCAAAAAAAACTTAAAACTTAAAAAAAAAAAAAAAATTAAAAAAAAAAATTGTGTGGAGCAAATAAGTGTAGAAACAGTTGAATATCAAAATTAAATTGCTTGCCTGATATCTTCTTATATTAAGAGCTGTAACGACAGAGTATACTCCCTCATCTTCGTCATTCTCTATCTTGACAACAGTCCCCACTGTTGGCTGCCCTAATATCAAATCTACAAAGCCACTGAGATCCCAGAGCTTATTATCAAGATACGACTTTAGAAGAACCTTCACTCCGTGAAAATCACTAGGTTTCGGGTCAAAGAAGACAAAATCTGCTTGAACATCTCCCTATGCAAACAAACAATAATATATTGATTAAATAAAACCAGTAATGAACCGTCTTAACTAGTGAGGATGAATTGAAAAGTGAAAGAACAAACAAACAAACCTCAGTTTCTTCTCCGCTATCAGACGAGTCAGACCGTTCAATTTCATCTTTGCCATTGTTTTTAATTTCATTATCTGCAGCATTCGAATTTGACTCAACATGAGTTACCGACAAATGAAATAATCATGAGCGAGAAATTGGAGCTAAAAGTGTACCGGAAGAATTTGGGAAATCTTTTGTTTCTAAATTGGTTTCGGGAATCTCTCGTTTGACCTTCTTACTCGATGTGGCCATAGAAATTGACCGAGCAAACGGAGAAAATGTGAGCGGACGGTTTCTAGATGATTGGTGATGCCTTTTTTGTTTCCGAGGCATACTGAAGCGGTGAATACATACATAATACATACATGAAAACTCAGCAGTCAGATTTTTGCATAATGGATAATCCTAGCATGAATCCAACGTATACAGAGTAACGACAATTGATTCTAAGGATTTAGGGAAAATATTAGGGTTTGCGGGGTTTTAACAAAAACCAAGCCCCCGCCGGAACCCGAAATAAATGAGTTCGACCCGAATTAGATGTAAATTCACAAACGGATACACAATTTCAATATTGTACAATACTAACCTACTGTAGAAATCTGACTGATGTTCGGCGGCTGTAGCAAGAGCGGTTTGTCAGTGTCACTAATACCCTCAGGCGGCTATGCTCTGGAGGAGAAAGGAGCTGAAATTTAGTGGCGGCGGCGATGGCCACTGGACGTGTTGGTGAATACAGAAGCGAATTTGAGGCCGGAGTGATAGTTTAGGTTAACAGGACGGCGAGTTGAAATTGATTTGCCCTAAAATTCAAATTAAATTTATTTGTTTTATGTATGATTTTTAAAATGGAAAAAATAAGGCATATCTTTTATTTTGTGAAAAAAAAGTGTTTTATAATAGTGAAGATGAAGGAGAAGTTAAAATTATTTGGTAAAAAAAAAATCAAATAGATCCATATAGAGAGATGTTTGTGTGGGTGAAAAGTTAATAATAGTGAAGATGAAGGAGAAGTTAAAATAAATGAGAGAAAAATTAAGGTAATTTTTTTGGGGGGGAAATAAGTAATAATTTCTGTTAACGAAAAAAAATTATGAGGTCATTAATAATCACTTTTTTTTTCTCTCCGGTTGAGGGAAAAGAAATTCTTTTTTTTTTTTTAATCCAATCGTCACTAATGTTTTGCAAGACTTAGAATGATATATGAGACTATCTCCAAGAGACTCCCTATATTGGCTCTTAGCCAATTTAGGGTGTCAAATTAATGATATTTGCTCTAACAGCCTCCTTGTAGGAACTCCTCAAATTTAGGAGCTCCCTACATTTTTTTAAGCTCCCTAAATGTAGGGAGCCAAACATGGGCTCCCTATTATTATTATTATCATTATTTTTTAAATTGGCTCTCTATAAATGTATGATAAAAAGTTTATTAATAGGGAGTCTGTTGGAGTAAAATTAGAATAGGGAGTTCCTAAAATAGGGAGCTGACATAAGTAGGGAGTCTGATAAAGTAAAATGGGATAGAGAGTCTGAAATAATAGAGATAATTATTTTAGGGATTGAAATTTAGGGAGTATGATGGACAGTCTGTTGGAGTTAATTTGAGAAGGGCACCATGTTTCTCACTCCTTATATCTACGTATCCATTGATTTGCTCCATTGTATTTTCCTGACATGATCTACTCCTTATATCTACGTATCCATTGATTTGCTCCATTATATTTTCCTGACATGATCTACTGATTATAATTAAATGATGAATTGTATGGCACGATACCGTAAAATCTCCCGTTATTTTAATAAAAATTTTAACTTATTGAATATAATAAATTCGTAGAGAATTTCATGAATTCTATTATGAACTCCATTAGAATTTAATAAAAATTTATGAAATTTCAATTATGCCATGAATCTAATAAGGTTTAATGAAATGTATTACATTGTATCAAAATTATAATTAATGAAGTTTTACGAAAATAATTATTTAGTGATCGTAAAAGAATAAAAATAAGTGTAATATTCAGATAATGTCCTTAAAAAAGGAATAAAAATAGTTTCAAAACTTTACAACAACCAAAAAAAACAAATCATAATGCAGGCTGCAAAATTAGTCGACTTTGCTGCCATCAGCATCACCAAATTAGTTTTTAATACTTTCACGCATTAACTAATTGTTCAACTAAAGAGGAATCATAATTATTTCATGTTATTCTTCAATTGCACAAGTACGGTGTGTGTAATTTACTCCCAAAATCAAAATTGCACGAGCGCTGTTTTCAGTCAAAATTGCAAATCATAGTTTTATTAAATAGTTCACCATAACGGTGAGGTTTATTTCGGTGTTGGCAATTTTGAAAATCATGGTCACCCCTAATAATTTTGCTCTATACCAAGGGGGAAAAAAAGGGGTGTAATGTATGTGCGTAATTTGATTTTTTAATATTACTTATTCGCCAAACTAATGCCATTTTTTTTTCTAAAAAAAATCAAGCACGTGGATTTATAAAAGCTATTTATCTTCTTGTTTAGATATGGTAAAGTGCAAGATTATGCAAAGTTTGATAATAATTGTAAATAGTGCAATATTTGGATTGTTAAGTGCATCAACATTAGTATATGTCGGGCACGTAACTATCTGAAATTAGATCTATTGTTTGTGGGGGTGTTTCATAGATAAGTACTCTTGTTGTATTTATTTCTCTAAAGATACTCTTTAAATAACTATCAGCATATACTTATATGAGATCGATTTTATATTATAAAATTAAATTTTATTTATATATTTGTCCCGTATATACTAATAATCCAAAATATAAAAGGAAAAAAATCACATTACCTATCTACTAGCCGTCTGTCTCTCTCGTAGCCGACCGTCATCGGTCATCGTCGGCCGCCGTTCATCGATGGCTGAGATTTAAATTTATTTTTTTTAATCGTCTCGGCCCCTTCGTCATAATCCATAATTAGATTTATAATTCGATGTTACGATTATCGTAAATCTGGAGTCAAAGTTTACGAATTGTCAACTTTGACCTCAGATGTACGATGATTCACCGGAATAAATTTATATCGGCAACCACCGCTCACCTCCTCGCATTGCAATCTACAATATCGTTGTTTTTTATTTTCATACAGGTGCCGGAAACTGGCACCGGTGATGGTAGGATATTTCTCGTTGCCTTTCTATCGTTGTGATAGTGATGGCGACCTCCACTTTCATGTCGTCGATTTGTTTGTGATGTGTGTATCATATGTATTTCATTTGCATTTTTGTTGCGACACTTTGTATTTTAATATTGAGCATCCAGGTGATTGATGTTTGTGGGGTTGGTTGATGTTTGTTGTTTTTGTTGCTAAGCGGGTAATTTTTGTGGGGTGGGGTGGAGTGTGGGTGGGGTGAGCAGGGTTATTTTTATTTTATTTTTTTAAATTGATGTTGGTATAAAATGAGTGGAGTATCACAAACCTAGTGAAAAGTATTACAATTTAAATTAAATATATTATAACTTACGTATAAATATTGTGTTATAATTCTATACATAGTATTACAAATTACTATCAAAGTATCACAAATCTATTTCAAAGTTTCATAACTTTAGTTAATAATATTACACAGTATAGTTTATGTAAAAGTATCACAAATTTTATTGTAGGAGTATCAAAAATTAATTTAAAAGTATCACAACATTAGATAATAGAAATACATAGTATAATTATGTAAAAGTATCACAAAATGCAGTAAAGGTATCACAACTTGAGTTAAAAGTATCAAAGTTTGTAGGTGCAAATATTGTATAGGAAAACTCATGTCGTTAAGGACATCATGCCCCCACCTCCCTGCATTTACAACCATAGATCACTTAATCTAAAAAGCCTAAATTTAATCTAATGGTTCCTAATAAACACCACTATGTGAATAATGGTACCGTGAAGGCACCGTAGAAGTTCCCTATTGTATATTATATATCTTTACCTAGTATTAAAAAATGCAGTACAATGTACAAGTATTAGAAAATATGAGATACTTTTACAATATTTTGTGATACTCGATCAAACTTTTGTAATACTTTTAATTATCTAAACGTAATAAGCATAGATGCAAGGAAAATAACTATATTTCGTAATAACTTAACATCATTTTATGATATTTTTATTTTTGTTAATAAAAAAAAAAGATATAAAAATATAAAATATAATATGTGTTGCTTTTACTCGATTTTGTGATACTTTTAGTTGGATTTGTAATACTTTAAACTGAGTTTGTGATAATTTTTTGTTGAATTTGTAATACTTTTAGCTAGTTTTGCAATACTCACAACTTGAAAAAATTTGAAATATTTTTTCCGAGTGACCTTTTTCTTGGACTGGCCAGTTACTAATAGTCAAGATGACAAAAATAAGTTTTCACCTTTTGAACATTCTTGTTCAACAAATGTACAGGATTTTGTGTAGTAAAACTTCAACAAAGGTTATGTTAAACTATAATTAAGCCGGATGCTCCTTGTCCTACTTTCATAAAGCTAAGTTCTGGCCGAGCGAGATTCCCTCATTCTTACTTCACATCAAACTTTACTACCTCCTTCAACTTCTACAAAGGTGTTTTTTGACGGAGCAATATCTAAATCTCGCAACTCCAAAGACCTGGGTGTCTACGTTGAGTCCCGTCATGAAAAAAATCCTATGTGGCCTGAGATCGCCGAAACCCTGACCATCCGTGAAGCACTTGTTGTTGCACGCAAGCTCAATCTCTCCGACTTTTATATTCCTGGGGATGCGAATAATATGATTTACGCACCATTTGAGGAGGTGGAGTGTGCTTCCACTTACGCGCCTCTACTTGGTGATGTTCAGTTTCTTTGCAATGGTCTCTCCTTTTCGGTCTTTTTTTAATTATTATTAAGACGTTTGGAAAATTGTGTTGCTCATGATCCTGTTTTCTTCGCTAAAACTAGTTCCTCTTTTATGAGGTATTGGAGCTCACCTCCGAATTTTGTATGTCATCTAGAACTGACTGATTTCCAACACTTTAATATATATTCTCTTTTCAAAAAAAAAAAATTATAATCGAGCCCAATTTGACTGGGTCACGATCAAGGGAGGATCAAAAAATTGGTGTTATGATTGTCTAGGAAATAAAACTTTTGAATAACATCAAATTTTATACAATTATTTTTCTTAATATTAGTTGAAATTGCGGTGAGGTGAATATAGTGAGATGATTACCAAATGAGATTGAGTTGTTATTAATAAAAAAATAGATTTTTATTGATCATTATTAGGTATGACACCATCCCTCGAAATTGTCGTTGTTGAAACTAAAAAAATAATCTCGTAACAAATGGTGTTACGATCATTCGAGCGATATATACCAATTCACATACATAACTTACTTGAAAAAGTTTAGCCTCGAAAATATGATCATCAAGTACTGTAACAACTAACTTAGTTCCATTGCACATACTAAGTGAATGATCAATATTTATAAACAATATGATTCGAGTTTCAACTTTCAATTTTAGCTCATGACTCGAAAATCCATTGATTAGCACTAATTTGTCTTGATTTTAGTTAGTATCTTAGTTCGTTTTTAATGTTGATTTTAGTATAAGTTGGATAGATTAAGCATATTTTCATATTTTCTTATCTCCAACTTTTTTTATCTTATTTTAATTATAATTAATTAATTTTATATTTATTTTATGAATTTTGAAGATTTATGGTTTGGACGTAAACGAGGATGGGCGTACGAGTGGAGTTTCAGCGAAAATGGACCTCAATTTGAAGTATTTAAGTTGACACTGGTTATGCTGATTGACACTGGGTTACCCAATGTTAACTGCGCGATGGAGAAGCTAAAGGTAGCTGTTAGCGGTAGCTCCTTACCGCTAAGTGCTACCGCTAACTTGCCAAGAAACTGACTTAAGAAGACTTGCGGCCCAAGAAACGAAAATCTATAAATACTACCCTATAAATCCGATTTTCTAAGTTACCTAAGCTGTAGTTAGACACTTTTTACTTTTCCTAGGGTTTCTAAGGCCTCTTAGGGGCTGACAACCTCGACGAGTGACGAGTTGTTTTCTTAGTTTCTCTTCAAATTTCTTAGTTTTAAATCTCTAGTTTTAGATTAGTTCTTAGGTAGATTAGATAGTTTAGATTCAAAATATCGACACCAAAACGCTGTTGTTCGTCTTAGTTTAATTAGTGAGTTCTTATTCTCTTATGCTCTTTAATTTAATTAGTTTAATTAATAATTATTGCTTCCATGACGAATCGTTATTTTGATTGTGTTGAGATTGTGATTGTGATTATGTTGATAATTATAGGCTAGATCTAATGGGTCTAGAGCCTAGAATTCGTTATGGACCATCAATTGGGTCTTTTCAAGCGATCGTGGAGATGAATCGAAGCTCTAGAACCTTAATTTTATTAAATCGTTTAAAAATATTTTTAAAATAAATTCCTAGATTAAATATTTTCTAGGTTTAATTGCTCTTAGATAAAATAATTTAGGATTTAGATAATTAGTTCTTGGTTTAAATAATCTTAGATTTAATTAATTAGATCGTAATTTAATTAAATCTTAGTTTTTATTAGTTTAATTAATTTATAATTCTTAAAACAAATCCCAAACGAAAACCCGACCGTGTGTTATTTTCTTATTCGTGAAACGCAAACATAAAACGAACTTCCGAATCAACTTTCCTTTGAGATCGAGACGAGTCAACTTACTCACCTACAAGTGATCTCGTACTCTTGCGGGGAAGTTTTGAACGTTTTGACAAATAGTTTATAAAAATAGGTGCGTTAAGTTTGAATCACAATCCATAACACTTAATTGTGTTAAATAAACTCTAGTGATATTGGACATTTTTCAATATATCAATGTTTGAATTGAATTCTAACATTCTGCCATAGCTCAAATATATCAACTATTACAAATAAATAATATGAAAAAAAACACAATCAAAAGAGAATAAATGAGAAGAAATAGAAGGATTTTTTTAATCAAGAAAAATATGTCTTATTTCTTTGTTTAAATTCAAATGAGTTTTTCCAATATTCTTTTATGCCTTCGTAATTTAAGAATAGTTGATACGTAATTTTTTTCTTAATGTTTTAATTTCTTCGCATTTTGATTTTCATTCTTTAACCAAGAACTATTAAATGTTTATTAAAAAAACTCGGATACAATATTAATTTATTTCTCATAATTTCATATCCTCGATCACATGTGCACACTTTAAAAAGAAAACAAAACAACTTAGAGTATATCTTGTGAGACTGTCTCATACTATGATATCACATTTTATTCCTTGCTTAATGTGATGGAGGTGGGCGGTTCAGCAAGCGGGTGGATGGAAATGGGTATAGTAATTAAAAGTGGTCTAATAGTACGAGATTGGTCTCATCCAATTATTCGTGAACAAATTATTAATATATTTTTCTCTACAAGTTCCACTATTCACACACTCCATATTGTTAACTATCAATAGTTTTCAACCATTATTTAACTATTTTATATTTCACATCAACTAAATTATCACTTTATAATCACACAACCAATCAAACTCACAAAACTCATTTTTAGTTTCTAAAATTAACCTTTTCATAGTATTATCTACAAAAATCAAAATGAATGAAAAAAAAGGTATCTAATCATCCCGTATTTTTCATATTTGAATTTATTCAATCTCACAACAATTGTTTATTCCAGAAACTAAACAAGCCAAGAAAAAATTATGTCAATCAAAATGAGTACATAACATAAGTTTAGAGTAGGAGTTATGTGTGGTCATATCATAATCGGTGTGATGTGTTCATTTTTTATTTAATAATGTCACGTTTAATTATTATATTGTTAGTATTACATTGACCCTGTTTGGTAAACAGCGGATTGAGCCAAAATTAGAGAATTTGACTCGATTAAGATGATTGACCAGTCAAATTCTCTAATTGATATGTTTGGTAAACAGAGATTACAATTAGCTTTTTGGGTCCAAAAAGCTAATTTTGAAAAAGCTCCATATAGGAGCTTTTTGAGAATAACGGTTTTAAAAATAAATTGACATGACAATTTTGTTCTCAAATCAACAAAAAAAGAATTATTAATTTACATGCAAGATTATTTACAATTAAATAATAATATTAATTATTCAAATTAAAATTAATATATTAAAATTTTATGACTCAAGAAATTTTTATAAATAATGATTATTTTTTTCTGTAAAAGTTACTTTAATTATCCAATTATTATAAATTTATGTTATTAATAAATAAATACTCAACAATAAATTGTGTCAATACCCTTTTTAGTCATTTAACCGATCAAACAGCAATCGGTTCTCAAATATTTACCAAACACTTTTATACAAACACTTTCAGCTATCCGCTAATTGCCAAACAGGACCACTATAAAATACATGTTAAATATTGATCAAACAATAACTCAAAGATAATGTAATCAAGTTTTCATTTGATAATGTTATATTTACACTAAAGTGTTACACTACATTTTAAATCAAAATTTAGCACTTTTTTTTGACAAGTATCAATTATAATTTTATGAGAATTAATTTGCATCTTAAATAAATATCATCAATTTCTTTTTAAAAAGTCTCATCTTAAACTTTTAAATGTATCAACTATCTATTTGCATTTTAAATTATTATATATTGATTTAATGTATATACCATTTATTCATATTGGGATTTTACCCTACAGGCATATAGAAAATATATTATACCATTTAGGCCATATAGTTTCCCCTGTAAGAGGTACATTAGTTGGACTGGTTTACACCTTCTCACTGTAAATTATCCCTCTTATTTGTTGATATATTGATAATCTCTAGCCTACATTGAGTTGTGGTTGCTCTCCGGATGCTTATTTGTCGCGGTTTAGTGCTTCGTATAATCTATCTTATAGATTTTGACCAATGTATAAAATAACTCCCAAAAAAAAAATTCTTTAAAAACATATTTCATATATGCACTAAACCAAATAACGTTAAGCCCCTTGGTTGAAGAACAACAGCCGCAACCCAAACAAAAAAATCTCTTTGACAAATTCTCGCCGAAGTTGTCCCAACGTTTTCCTGAGTCTAAGATTCAATCAGTGAATCATTTCATGGTAATTTCTATTTACTATTTATATTTTTATGATTTTTTATTTCTGAATTTTGGAAATCAAATATGATATTTGAATTTTTATTTTTTTTGTATAATTATTTTTTGGATCAAGAATTTTGTAAATTTAGTTTTGAATATTGGTGTGAATTAAAAAAAGGACAAACACTTGTTTTAGGCCAGATTGACGAGTTATGACCCGTTAGGCCATTTGACACGATACTAGAATGAATTGATTATTCTAATATTATGTATTGATTTTTTACTCGAAATTATTGATTTTTCATAAATTTTGAACCCGTGCTATGATGTATTGATTTTTATATGGATAATTTCTTTTTGCCTCCCAATGTATGCATTTTTTTATACATTACCCCCCAAAATATTTTTTGTTCCACTTTGCCCCCTGATGTATAATAATTTTTGACGTTGCCCCCAAACTAGAATATTCCTTCTAGATTCCATCGACAGACAGTTGAGTGGCAAAATGAAAGAATCTTATAGTTTGGGGGTAAAGTGCAAAAAATCTTATAGTTTGAGAGGCAAATTGAAATAATATAAATATTGAATTTTTGTCTTAAAGTCTTATATTTGAAAAAGATATATAATTTTTATCTTATACTCTCACACACACACAAAGTTGTCAATCCAATCCAATTAAAAAAAAAAAATACCCCCCTCCCCCCAATAAATTTCCAATTAATATTTATAATTTTCTAAATATAAATATTGTCAATACATCTTTTATATTGTTAAATATAAAACACATGAGTAAGTATTATGTAAATTATTAGGCTAAGTAACATAATAATATATTATTATGTATTATGATTGAACAAAATAAAATAAATGTGTGTTTCGTATATGAATTATAATATTATGATATGAAAAATAAATTTATCATTCGATATTATAATTTGTCTAAAAAGTGTGCTTAAATACTATATCAATCATGATTACATTATTATATAAGATTATAATTATCGAATGATTAATATAATTATAATCTTATATAATAATTTACTCATAGTTAATATAGTATTTATTCACACTTTTTATACAAATAATAATATCGAATGATAATTTTATTTTTTGTATTATATTATTATAATGCATATACGAAATACACCTTTATTTTATTTTGTTCAATCATAATATATAATAATATATTATTATGTTACTTAGCCTAATAATTTACATAATATACTTAGTCATGTATTTCATATTTAATAATATAAAAGATGTATTGATAATATTTATATTTAGAAAATTATAAATATTAATTGAAAATTTATGGGGGGTTATTTTTTTAATAGGAATTATTTTGACAACTTTGTGTGTGTGTGTGAGTATAAGATAAAAATTATATATTTTTTTCAAATATAAAATTTTAAGACAAAAATTCAATATTTATATTATTTTAATTTGCCTCCAAAACTATAAGATTTTTTGCACTTTACCCCCAAACTATAAGATTCTTTCACTTTGCCCCCCAACTGCCCGTCGATGGAATCTAGAAAGAATATTCCGCCGAAAATAATGTTTGGGGGGCAACGTCGAAAATTATTGTACATTAGGGGGCAAAGTGGAACAAAAAATACTTCAAGAATAATGTGTAAAAAAACGCATAAATTGGGGGGCAAAAAAAAAATCCCATTTTTATACTATGATGGATTGGTTTTGTTATTATAATGTATTGATTTTTATATTAAAATGTATTGGTATGAAATTTGTCCTAACGAATGATCCGTTAATCCGACCTAATAAGAGTGTTGCCATAAAAAAAAATGATGAATATCCACCCGATATTATGTACATATCTGTATTTTTTGATGATAAAGAAGTAAGATTTGATTTTTTTTTTTTTTTTTCTGTATTTCTTATTTATTGCGTTTTGGGTTTTGTGATTCATGGTTCTTTCCATAATTTATTTCATGTGATTCGTGATTCTTTTTTGCTATTATATTTTTAAAAATTGTTTACACTATCTGTTGCGGTTTTCTTTGTTCATAATTAATTTATTTTGAAAATAGATATTCCACAAATGTGTAAACAAATCGTGAAATTAACATTATAAATGATTTCAGAATTATGTACTTTACATAATTTTGGTTTTATTTTAGAATCAACATTATATTTGTTCTGTGGTTGTATTCCAGAATCATGAATTTGTAAACTATCTATTGTGTTTTGTTTTTTGTAATTCATGATTCTTATTTGTGATTTGTTCGTGTGATTTGTTTGTGTGATTCATGTTTTTTTAGTTTTTTCTTTTCATGATTTTTCTTAATTGTTTACACTAAATTGTTGCATTTTCCTTTTCCCAAAATTGATTTATTGGCAAACAAAACGATTATACTATTTGAGGAAAAAATCTTTTCCAATAAATAAAATTATTTATGGATCCTAAAATTATTTCCAATTCATCAATTATGTATAACAAAAAAATTGTTCATATATGGATACTCCCAATTCAATAATACTAGTATTACACCCATGCGATGCACGGGGAAATAATTTTAAAGTTTAATTTGTCAAATATTTAATATTATTTTTATGTTATTAATATAATAAATAGGTGGTTATAATAATTTAAACAAAAGTAGAATAAGATAAAGATTAAAATAATAAATGTAAGAAATTGAAAAATTAAACATTATACACAACATGCTTAGCAAAACTATTATTAATCAGAATTTTATAATTTACAAATTATGAAATACTTCCTTATACACAACATTCGTAGTTTTTTTTTCTACGTTTATTTTCATCATCGCAAATCAAGATTTTTAAACCTTTTCGGTTGGTCACCCTTGATATCGCAACATACAGTTGACCATGATTGAAAACAGGTTTTTTCAAGAAAGGTCCAACGTGAGATAGGGATTGGCATTGACTTTTATTAATTGTCATTGCATACGACAGAATAACCGGAAATTGCCTTCGTTGAAACTTAAACGGCAATCTAGGATCCGATTGTGTTACGGTCATTCGTGGGATGTGTACTAATTCACTCGCATTACTTCCTTGGATAATCGTTGCCTCCAAAACATGATCACCCAGTTTCGTAACTGCCAATCTAGTCCCATTGCACAAACCAAGTGAATGATCAATATTTCTCAACAACATTATTGGAGTATCAACCTTCAATTGTAGCTCATGATTCGGCAACCCAGAACACCTGATTCTGTTTAAAAACTCAGTTGAATGGACGTCTTGCAAAATGTCAATATTTGCATCAGATTTGCACGCACTATCTGAGCTCAAATATACCTTACATTCCCCTTCATTCAATGAAGTCATATACTCATTGATTAAATTGACTACATCATGTGTTGGTGCAAGAATAGCTCGGCCCTCTAAATAAACAGAACATTCAGCATTCGTTCCAAATTGTGGATAAGTGCTGGCCACAATTGATGCAATAGGGTCACCATCATCTAACAACAATAAATCCTCTGGGATGTGGATTTCAACGATGCCATCATTTGATCCCCCAACCGTCCCATCTCCAATACTATTTATCCATTAAGAAAACTCTTTCAATTCAATCGAATTGGGCTCTGAGTTGAGATTTTGAAGCCTCATATTCTCTGTCAATCTCAGAATTTTACAATATCTCCATAAGTGGGAAAAATTGATGGTTGCATATACTAAGTCTGGCCTAGTACCTTTGGAAATCACCGGAAGAATTTGTCGAAGATCTCCACCAAGTACAACAGTTTTACCTCCAAATGGAATATCTCTAGCATTTGGATTCTTGAATCCCATAATATCTTTCAAAGTTTTGTCTAATGCTTCCAACAATATCAGTGCATCATTGGAGCTTCATCCCAAATTATCAGTTGTGCCTGCACCATTAATTCGGCAAGGGGGTCCCCTGGAAAATCCCACACGATCATTCTTCATGGAGATTGAGTGGAACTTTAAACCTAGACTGACCGATTCTTCCCTTTGGACGAAGAAGAGAAACTATCCCGCTAGATGCCACATTTAATACAATCCCATCATTGGATCTTACTGCTGCAGAAAGAGTTCTCCAAACAAAAGTTTTTTCAGTTCCTCCATATCCATAAACAAAGAATAACCCTTCTTTTGTTGAAAAAAACGATTTCATGACCTCGTCATACACATGTTTATGATCTTTATTGAGATTTTAAAATAACTTCGTGTGTTCTTCGATGAGGGTATCACGATCGTAGTCCAATTCCTCCGTAATAAATCTATTAAAAGAAGTATTAGATTCAACCTTAGTTGGAATTGGCATTGGAGGAAAGTCCTTTAAGCTCTTCCCTATGCTCTGCAACAACTTGTCCACTTCTAGTAAAGCAAGGTTTTGAATTTCAGCATCGCTCATTTGAAAATCTGTACCAAAAAAAGTTTAAAAGTAATTGTACTTTTACTAATTTATGTGAAAAAATACTTAAAAGAACACGCTCAGAAAAAATGGATATAATTGAAGTTTATTAATTATACCTTTGTTATTTCTCAACTTTTGTTGTTTGTATAAAATGTCATCCGATAAATATTTCCAACATTTTTCCCATACTTTTTTGGGTCGAGATATAGATTTGGACGCAAGCAATGTCATGAATAAGGACCTAACAGAATGTGCAGATCCCCAATAACTTGCTTCTTCGATACCATCGATATATTCCCTATCATCATCAAGTAGCCCAACTGGGTAACACGCATCACGATATGTATCATATTGCTTTCCGTTCACTTTTTTTAAATCATCGTGACATTTTGCTCCTTGAACAACATTGAGGAGGCACTTAGCATAATAGTTATCACCGGAACCTAGGGGAACATAATACAACCAAGCAATTTGCAATCTTTGTTTTCCATGGGTCCACTCTTTTTTTGTGTGTGTTCCAAAAAAAATATTGAGGAAACCCACTATACAACAAATTTCGAGCTTCAGGATATTTCTTTTTAGTCTCAAACCAACCCAAAAACATTGTATGAAGTGTTGACTGGCGTTTCATCACATCGTCCATTGAGTTATTATCATTATAAAATACTCTTTGCTCCCTTGTAAGATGAAAACTCAAGCGTAGGACGGAAGGGTTTTTATACTGAATTTCATTTCCAAAGATTCTACGAGCCGCTTCACATGGAGAAATGTAACGACAATCGTAATACATGTCAATCTCATCAATTTTTGGCTTCTTCCCATCATTATTACCACTCTGATAAAATATTATCGTGACCCTATCATTTTCCTTGTTGAGGTATTTGAACAAATATTTGATTGATCTTGACTGATTACACCATTCAACGTTCATGTGTGCTCCATACTTTAGCAACAAATAATGATTGTGTGGCACAATCCACTTATTATCCATAGGAATACCATTTTTTGTTATCGTCCGACCAGTGTTTCTACGTCTGTACACCGGGTAACCATCATAGTCAACAGTAGTAGAGTCAACGAACCTCTTTGGATAATATTTTGAGCATTTCTCATCAACCATGCAAGGAGAATATTTTTTAAAATGGCCACATGGACCATGAATCATCAACTCCGAAACTGCTGCATAATACCTTGGATCTTCCTCTTCATCCGGAATCGCATCTGAAATGATTCGATTAATACTTCCTGCATTAGGATATTTATCATTTTTTGATAGAAATAGTAGAATGTGGGAATGAGGAAGGCCTCGCTTCTGGAACTCAACGGTGTAAATAACTACACAAGGTGAAAGTTAAAAAATGAAAAACACACCAATAAATTATAACTTGATGATGTATATGCTATGGTTATTTTGAATAAAAATAATTTTAATAATATATGTAATTTGATGCTCACCGGAAACTATATTTCCAAATACTTGGTTGTCACGTAAATCTCTAATTAAGCCGTCCAACTTCATCTTAAATATTCTTGAAACTACATCAGGACGATCTTCTGATTTAAGATTCATGCTCTCGACAAACCGTACAATCTCTGGCCATTTTGGATTGCACGTGAATGTTATGAACAAATATGGATATCCAGTCCATCGACAAATTACCATAACATCTTGGTAATTCTAAATCATATACCGTGCGCCACCGGTAAATGTCGCTGACAAAACAACTCTGTTACCCACGCTGCAACCACTCGTTTCACCGCACACTACTGCATCAGCAATTCCATTATACATCTCACTTCGCGACTCTTCTTGATGGGTTCTAACATATCATAATCTCGCAGATTCAATCATGGTATATCCATCAACTATCAAATGTTGTGTAAGCCTTTTACAGGAGAGGATAGTAGGTGACTCAATTAACCTTTCATGCAATCGGTGCGAGAAGGACTCCCTCTGGCTCACATAATTTCTTCCATTTCCTATCGATTTTCGATGATCATCAAAAGGTATATCTTGCTTATAATTATCTTCACCGTAAGGAAATGATAATGGATACTGAGAAGCAAGGTAAGAAGGATGTAACTCATTGATACATTTCAATTTGCCAGATTTTTTTTTTCTAAAATAATATTCCTATCACCCATATGTTTTTCAAAATAACCAATAACCAAGATAGCAAGTTCATCGACTTCGGGTAGATTGTGCGTTCTTGCATCAATGCCTCTTCTACAAATAAGGCGTAATTTCATTTCGACAACACCATCTTCGGGAAACTTGTCCTTGAAATTTCTAAATGACTTAACCAAATTATTTGACCTATCTAACATGGATTTGAGTTCAACAACAATTTTGGTATGTAGAGAATTGCTTTCATTGCCTTTCCTGCATAAATGTAAATTATAAAACATGAATACTGTAAATAAATAAAATATTAATTTGAATAACCAATGATAAATTTTGAAATTAAAAATCATACCTAACTGAATTGATTCGGTTTCAAACTTCGTTTGCAGTATCATATATATAAAGTTGTGCAAACTTCAGTGTAAAACCTTCTTCTGGCAGCAAACTCCCTATTAGATAATAGTTTTGACCATGAATACGGAATATCAGTGGCGAATTTTCTGTGTTCATACTGGAATCAATTTTTCCACCCATCGAAGTAAAAGAAAACATGTTGTTGTATGATCGAATATTTTCTTAAAAAATGTCTACTTTTATCGCTAAAACCGAATATTAGATCATACAAAACTTGTGGTGGCTTCTTTAAAGGAGGCAACACGATCTTCTCTTTGTCACAACAGGTAGAGTACACCGGTCTCGTAGTTTCAACACTTGGCTTCAATCTCTCTCCATACCAAAAATATGCTGAACAATGTCCACATATGAAAGTAGGATCATCAATATCCCAATAAATTGTTGGATAATCCACCCTATATATTAAATCTGTTGACACCTTGCTGAGGTGTCAACTCCATATGCCTCTATTTTCCATGTGTAATTTTCTTAATAATCAAAAAGTTGATTTGTCATTTTGTAAAAAAAACTCTATTATTTGCTTCCTTCTATAGTTTTTGGACTGGGGTATAAAATAGAACTTTTTTCCTTATTTTTTTCAAGCCTCATCCCGTCTCTCAACCCTAATCTATCGCCGTTCTTGCTGTTCTAAACCTTAACTCAGCAAAGGTAATAAAAATCTCGTCTCTCAGCCCTAATCTATCGCCGTTCTGAAAGTTTTAAACCTTAACTGCTTTGTTTTGCTGCGAGCAATCCGTTGAATCCACGAATTTGCTGCTTTGATTTCTAATTTACATTTTTTTGTCATTTGTCATATCATCCAATTTTCTATGGTTTACCCATTATCGTCTCTCCGCACCAGCCGCAACCCTCTCTCACTTGCCTCTCTTCTACAGATAAAATCAACTAAACTTTCATGAAATCTTTGATTATTTGAAATTAACAGATCTGATTAACAATTTGAAATCAACAATCTTTATTTTTCTTCATATCTATTAATTGAGACATCCAATTTTTCTTTTCAATTTTTTTTTTGAATTATGCTCCGATCTTTTGTTGGGTGTGGTATCAATTCTCATCTTTATTGTATTTTRATGTTGGTTTTTTTTGCCTGTAATTTTGAATGATTTTATTCATTGATTTAATCATGCTCAGATTAAACCAAGAAAAAATCTTGATCTGAAAAATTGCATTTTTAAGTCCGAAATTGATGAATTATAGATTTGATTATTCATGTTTTTTTTTGTTTCCCCGATTCGGATGAATTGCATAATCAGAAATAGAAAGGGTTGCTTTGGATCTGTGTAATATATTAGGTTTACACAGAATCAAGAGGATTACACAGGGATTACGCAGCTCTCAAATCTGAACTAGGTGTTGCTACATATCTGTGAAATTTTTGCTAACAAGAATCGAGTGATTTCTTATTTCTATTGCTCTTTTTTTCCTTTTTAAATTTATTGTTTGTGTTTAGAGATAATGGRGGAGCAGATTGATAGGGACAACAAAAATCCTCATCATCTGCTTTTGAAGCAACGAATTCAACAGCTTCCAGAATTAGATGAGGTAAGAGTTGATGTCTGAATAAATTACTGTAACTCAACATTTTCTACGTATAACTTTTTAGTAGGCCAATATTGAGATATGGTAATTGCGTATCTTATTTCCAATGAATATATTTTGTTAGATCATAGTAGAGATCATTCGGTAGCTTCCGTTCGATTGCAGGCTTTTTTTTTTAAATTTATTAAGACATTTAAAAAATAAGTCTGAGAGATTATTAATCCTGGCTCGCTATCATGGCTTTTGTTACTGTTAATTGTTACCGGAATGCCAACTTTGATTAAAGTTTAGTTACATATAGCAAATACTACAGTAAAACCATCTCATTATTATGGTTATTATCTGTCTATTTTTTAGTTACCTTTCGCGGTGGTACCCATTCATCTCGGAGGCCAWATCACCCGGTTTTTCAGGTATTCATTCATTTACTTTAAATTCCTTCGCGGTGTTCTTGATTTTTTGTTCCCCAATTTTTTTTATTTACAAATTTYTTGAACAACAATTGATTATTGTTTCCAAATGCATGTTACTGTTTGTTGCATAGCTTTTTATCTTCATCGGTGCTCAGTTTTTTGTTGAGACCATTGAAAGCTTCTATTATTAAAGTTTCATGGCCTGGTGTTGGTGATATAATCTCCTTCTTTAATAATAATTTTGATTGTGTGTTCGATGGTGAATTTTCTTTTCTTCTGAGGTTGTTTGTGTATATATGTTCGATTTAATATCAGTAGGTTGCATAATATTATATTTGCAARCGCACTTGGTTTGTTGTAGATAAGTTGACACTGGATTCTGCCAAGGTTTCATGGCATTAGTATTGTTTTTTAGATGTCAGTTTCGAATCACTCGGAGTTTGATGTTAGGAAAAATGTTTCCTTATTTGGTTGCTAAGCTGAAAATGATGAAGACAGTGTATAATTGTGTCATTCAATAGTATCTGATTATGTTTGTTAAAAATGATATATATAGTTTTGGTTCTTTAGAAATTAATTCTCTATATAATTTCACAACTTAGTCATTTAGCATTTCATTGGAGGTGCTATTTTTTTTTTTTGGGGGGGGGGGGGGGTGGGGGGGAGGTTTGTTGTATTTTGATCAACTGTTGGTGTACAGCCGTGGTTTGAAAACTTTAATAATGCCTTGATTGTGGTAAATTAGTTTATTCATTTATGATTAATGCAATGCTCTCAATTGTCTAGGCTGGAATAAACTAATTTACCACAATCAGGCATTATTAAAGTTGATCTTTAAATATCTCAAACAATCAATCATTATTAAATTGGTCTGATCTATTATGTATTTTCCCAGGCTATTCCAATCAACTTCAGGAGCTCTTTGGTTTTTTGGCCTTCGCGTTTGTTGCCTGCACTTATGAAGTCCATGTTGGCAGACTCGATGAAAAATTCGGTTATTTTTTGCATATTTTTATGTTTAGATATATTTTTATGGTATTTATTGTATATATGTTTAGATCTAATTTTATTTTATAAATCTCCATTGTTGTACATGATTTACAGTAGAACTTAATCAAATTTTTTCATTGCTTTGAGCTCTTACATGATGTTTAGCGATGAGGGTAGATTTGGTTTATTATTTAATTTTCTCCGTTGTATTTATGGTATTTTGTCCATTTCTTGGCCCTATTCTTTGATTAGAACTTGATCTGTTATATATACGATTATTATGAATAATATGATCCGATTATTTTTATATTTTGATTTTTATTGTCAATAGTTTATTTTGTTCACCCACTTTTTAATAGATTGAATTTAGGGGATAAATTTTTTCAAAACTTCATTTTCTTTTGTTCTATATTATTCAATTCATCAAAAGTTTCAATTGTAATATAATTTTGACACATTTTTGTATTAAACTTTGGTTAAACGTAACAAAAAAAAAAAACAAATAAATCGGGATGGATATATACATATTGTTTTATTTAAATTGTGTATCAACATATTTGGAAT
>BMAC01000065.1:887628-898249 GCA_014905375.1 Phtheirospermum japonicum
ATTCCAAATATGTTGATACACAATTTAAATAAAACAATATGTATATATCCATCCCGATTTATTTGTTTTTTTTTTTTGTTACGTTTAACCAAAGTTTAATACAAAAATGTGTCAAAATTATATTACAATTGAAACTTTTGATGAATTGAATAATATAGAACAAAAGAAAATGAAGTTTTGAAAAAATTTATCCCCTAAATTCAATCTATTAAAAAGTGGGTGAACAAAATAAACTATTGACAATAAAAATCAAAATATAAAAATAATCGGATCATATTATTCATAATAATCGTATATATAACAGATCAAGTTCTAATCAAAGAATAGGGCCAAGAAATGGACAAAATACCATAAATACAACGGAGAAAATTAAATAATAAACCAAATCTACCCTCATCGCTAAACATCATGTAAGAGCTCAAAGCAATGAAAAAATTTGATTAAGTTCTACTGTAAATCATGTACAACAATGGAGATTTATAAAATAAAATTAGATCTAAACATATATACAATAAATACCATAAAAATATATCTAAACATAAAAATATGCAAAAAATAACCGAATTTTTCATCGAGTCTGCCAACATGGACTTCATAAGTGCAGGCAACAAACGCGAAGGCCAAAAAACCAAAGAGCTCCTGAAGCTGATTGGAATAGCCTGGGAAAATACATAATAGATCAGACCAATTTAATAATGATTGATTGTTTGAGATATTTAAAGATCAACTTTAATAATGCCTGATTGTGGTAAATTAGTTTATTCCAGCCTAGACAATTGAGAGCATTGCATTAATCATAAATGAATAAACTAATTTACCACAATCAAGCATTATTAAAGTTTTCAAACCCACGGCTGTACACCAACAGTTGATTCAAAGAATACACCCCCCCGCCCACACACCCCCCCCCCCCCAAAAAAAAAATTCCAAATATATTGATACACAATTTAAATAAAACAATGTGTATATATCCATCCCGATTTTTTGTTTTTTTTTTTGTTACGTTTAACCAAAGTTTAATACAAAAATGTGTCAAAATTATATTAAAATTGAAACTTTTGATGAATTGAATAATATAGAACAAAAGAAAATGAAGTTTTGAAAAAATTTATCCCCTAAATTCAATCTATTAAAAAGTGGGTGAACAAAATAAACTATTGACAATAAAAATCAAAATATAAAAATAATCGGATCATTTTATTCATAATAATCGTATATATAACAGATCAAGTTCTAATCAAAGAATAGGGCCAAGAAATGGACAAAATACCATAAATACAACGGAGAAAATTAAATAATAAACCAAATCTACCCTCATCGCTAAACATCATGTAAGAGCTCAAAGCAATGAAAAAATTTGATTAAGTTCTACTGTAAATCATGTACAACAATGGAGATTTATAAAATAAAATTAGATCTAAACATATATACAATAAATACCATAAAAATATATCTAAACATAAAAATATGCAAAAAATAACCGAATTTTTCATCGAGTCTGCCAACATGGACTTCATAAGTGCAGGCAACAAACGCGAAGGCCAAAAAACCAAAGAGCTCCTGAAGCTGATTGGAATAGCCTGGGAAAATACATAATAGATCAGACCAATTTAATAATGATTGATTGTTTGAGATATTTAAAGATCAACTTTAATAATGCCTGATTGTGGTAAATTAGTTTATTCCAGCCTAGACAATTGAGAGCATTGCATTAATCATAAATGAATAAACTAATTTACCACAATCAAGCATTATTAAAGTTTGCAAACCTACGGCTGTACACCAACAGTTGCATTAAACATAAATGAATAACAATCAAAACCTCCACGGCTGTTACCACAACCACCCCCCCCCCCCCAAAAAAAAAATATAATAATAATAATAATTGGCTGCAATTGTTTGTTTTAATTAGGGATTTTATTGGGATGGTTGGTCAGGTTTGTATAGACATTGCCGGCGAATTTTATGGAGAAGTTTGGTGAGAATGAATATGTGATGTCGATTCTTCCATGTGATGAAAGAGTATATCTTAACTCTGACGCCAATTTGCAAAACATATGTAAATGGAGAAGTTCAGCATCAAGTGTACTCGATAAATCTTCTAAACACGATAAAGTGCTCCGAAATCTCCAATCATATTCTGAAGTTAAAAATTGGAGTTCCGGTTATGTTGATTAGAAACATGGATCAAGTTTCAGGGCTATGCAATGGTACTAGATTAGTTGTTACACAACTTGGAGACCGCATTATTGAAGCAAAGATTTTGTCAGGAACTAGTGTTGGGACGAAGTTTACATCCCACGTATGACATTGAGCCCTTCGGATAGTAGGGTTCCGTTCAAATTTCAAATGACAGTTTCCGTTTATTGTTTGTTTCGTAATGACTAAAAACAAGATTAAAAATATATATTTTTATTAGGTCCATAATTTGATATTTGAGCATATATCTAATCATGTATTACTTATTTTGCATAAAATTATTATTTTTGAAAAGTTTATTATTGAAATCATATAAAGAAAAAATATGTTGTATTCAACAACAATTTCTTATTCATTAAATATCGTAAAGAGGATGATGTATAATTCATAATTATTTATCTTTATATTTTTATCATTTGATGAAATTTAAAATATTCTTATGTATATATGTTTTTAAATATACATTTTGTGTTTTGCACGTGCAAGACAATAAATTTCACAACTTATATTGAAATTTCCTAATATAGCAGTTCAAAATAATATGCATATAAATAAAAATCAGAGATTCTCTTTTATTTATTTGAAAATATTATTAAAGATGACAACACTGCATATAGGTATAAAAAAATTATCGTATTTAATAAGTATTTATAGTATTTAATATTTGTGTACGGTATAATATTCATAGAATATATATTTCATATTGTATCTGATAAATAAATATATATTTTTTTCTATTTAATTATTTTCATTATATATCTACTTCACAGAATGAGGTAAGATATTTATCTCTAATTAGTTAACATGGACGTGATTTCTGTAATTATTAATTTATTTCCAACCAAGATTTAGCTGATCCATTTGTATTGGATATGTTTTTGAGAAGATAGAAAGATTGATAGTTATAATGAAGGTGACGGTGGAGTAAAGAAGATGATGAAGAGACTGTCAACCATTTTAAATAGCCAACAGTGCTAAGATGATGAACAGTACAACATAATGAATTGATTAAATTGATTACCCGTGGTTTAATTTTTAAAATCATATATTTGAAGTTTTTATCATATGTGAGTATTGTAGGTGGATTGTGTAAGATATTTTTATTTCATTATATTGCAATGTCGATCGAAAGAGTAAAGAGGCGAAAATGCTTGAAATTCTTTTTATGATTCACAAGTTCAATTTCCATGTGTGCATAATTATAGTTAATATTTTACACATCTTATATTTAAATCAAATATTTTTTTCCGTTATATTAATAATTGACTTTGTGAAGTTAATAATTTTTTGATATATTTTATATTTTTATGTTTTTTTTTTTCGATATGCCCGTGTAAAACGCGGGTATTTGAACTAAGTAAATTTAGATGAATGAAGAGCTTGATTTGTATTTTTCAGTTTTTCATTTCTGACTATTTACCTTGGTTTAATAAGTACTTGGAGAGTCTATATATACATGTATTTTTCCATCTTCATCATCTTAAAGTATACACATCGTTTCTCTAACTCACGCGTTAAACATAATGTCCTCAACCGACAGTTACATATATTTATCCTAATTAACATCAATTAATATTAAATTTATAAACAGATTAAATTAAATTTCTTATGTTACATTAATCCTTAAATATAATTGATTAATTGATTTTTTTATGGTTATAAATTTAATGTTAATTGGAGAGTTTCTTACATTAAATTAATTTTAAAATTAAATTCAAGTTCAAATTGGACTAAACTAATGATGTTTTTACTACTACTAAAATTAACAATTGAATTTTTAAAAAAAATCAATATCAATCCTTAAATTAAGATTAAAAAAAGTTAATTGTTAATTTATCTCAGTTTGACTAATTTACTTTAATTTCTTTTGGCTATAGAATTAATGCTAGTTTACAGTAAATAGATAATTTCTTATATTATATTCAGGTTATAATCAGACTAAACCAATTCTTAAATTAATGAATTCAAATTTTATGCCACTACTTAACTCAACATCAAACTAAGTGAATATAATATACATCAAGTTAGTTCAATATGATTGATTGAATTAACAAACATTTATTTTGGGAGCAAAATATAAGGCATTAATTATTCGAATAAAATTTGAATTTTTTATCTTTTTAATTCATAACAATCAAATACGATTATTTTGAATTCTATAAACAATTGTCAAACTATGTATATTTTGATAACATAATTATTTAAGAAATTTTGGAATTTCGGACTTTGATTTTTTAAATAATTCATGATAATAAAATTTGATTATTTTAAATTCTAAAATAATTTCCAACTTACGTATGTCATGACAACATAAGATCTAAAATAAAATCTGGAATTCTTGTTTATGAGTCATTTCTTCACAATTCATAATAATAACCAAAATATGTCACTTTCCAATCTATAAAAAACAGTTAATGTCAGATTTCTACTAAATATACTTATTTAACAATATAGAATTTTGCCTTGTACAAATAGTATTTAATAAATATTACTAAATGAAATTGGTTTTTTATATTTGATTGAATTTTCTGAGTTATTTTATTTATTTATTTATTTTGGTTTTAGGTAACCATTGCTCAAGGAGATCACAATCACCAAGCGAAATGGTAAAATAAAATATGTTTTTTTTATTAGTAAAACATCTGATTTTCGTGATTCCATTGGTAAAATAAAAATATATAATGAAATTATTAAGTTAAATGTTTGAGATGTCTTTGCCTTAATTATCACTCATGTATGTGTCATCCTAGCCTAATATTTACCTAACTTAATATTTTTCTTTGTATTTTACCTAATTTAATTCTTTTATTATATTTCTCCTTATTCAATATTTTATTTGATTCTCCTAATATAAAAATATAAATAAGTCGTATATAATTAGTATATAAGATCTAAATTAGTTATTTTAATTAAAAGACAAACTGCATATGAAATAATCATAATTACAAAAAAAAAAAATATTATGAAAATAATTAAATAAGTTTTATTAATAATAGAATTTAAAATAATTTTATTTTTGAAGTTTTAAATATTCCATATATATAAAATATGAGTTATTTACAATAATCTATGTATTTGTAATGTATTCAATCCAAACATAAATATTAAATTATATACTAATAATTAATAAATATTGATTAGACACAAGTACAATGAGACACGGGTTGAGAGTATGACATCTTTTGATATCTCAAAATATGTAACTAATAATTATTAATGAATTTATTCTAAACATCAATATGTAAAATGATTGAATAAGAATAATTAATAAAATAAATATTAGACACGGGTGTAGAATTTGACGTCTTTTGAATTTTTGTAAGTATGTAACTAAGATTATTAATGAACTTAATTTAAACATCAAATATAAAAATTATTTAATTTTTATAATAATTAATAAATAGATTAAACATGTACAAGGCACGGATTGAGAATACACTATTTTAATTTGTTATTTTAAATTTAAAATTTTGTAATTATCACAAATATTTTTTATATTTATCTTTTGATAAGTCTTGTGTAATACACATGTGTTAAACTAATATATATTAACGCAACATACTCCTAATCGATGTGTTTGCTTTGTATATTTCGCTTGTATAAAAATTTTTTGATTCTTCGGTTGCTTATGTGCCATCCGAGCCTAATATATACATAATATAATATTTTTCTTTTATTGTATCTTGCCTAATTTACTATTTTTTTTATATTATATTTAGCCTAACTTAATAGTTTTAATTTATTATATCTTGTATAATTCAATAATTTTCTGTTATACTCATAAATAAAATATAATTAAGTCATATATAATTAGTATAAAAAATTTATATTTATTATTTTAATTAAAGTAAAAATTACATATGAAATAATTTTAATTATAAAAAAAATGTATTTATGAAAATAATTAAATAAAATGAATTTATAATAAAAATTGAAGTAATTTATTTTTGGAAATTTAAATATTTTGTATAGTTAAACTATGATATATTTGAAATAAATTGAGTATGTAACTAGATATTAGTAATGAATTCAATCTAAATATAAAAAAAATAAAATTATATATTAATTAATTAATATTTATTAGACAGTTACACAATTCGAGAAGGTTTGGGAGTATGACACATTTTGAATTTTTCAAAGTATGTAATAACAAAATTAATTTAAACATAAAAATATAAAATGAGTTCATAATAATTAATTAATATACATCAGAGACGGATTGAAAATGTGACATCTTTTAAATTTTTTAAGTATGTAAATATAATTATTAACAAATTTAATCTAAACATTAAAATATAATATTAATTAATAATTATAAAATTAATAAATTGAATAGGGCACGGGTTGAGAACACATCCTTTCAAATTTTTATTTTAAAATTTAAATTTTATAATTTTCATAAATATTTTTTATATTTAGTTTTTTATAAATCTATGTAATACACATATGTTAAACTATTAATAATATTAAGAGAAAAAGTGAATCAACGTTTAAATAAATTTTGCACCTCATGGCCATTGAGGTAACTTGACTCCTTCATCAAATGACTTTTGACGATTATAACATAAAAATTCATACAAATAGGTATGCATTCTCAGATTCGATTTCAATACAGGTTCAAGAGCTTCGTTGATACATAATTAAATAGATATAATTGAAAAGATGTAATATATATATATATATATATATATATATATATATATATATATATATATAATCTTATATACTAATATCATATCTCCTTTTATTATATTCTTCCTAATTTGGTTTTTTCCTTTTTTTTATATTTACCAAATTTAATAAATTTATTTTATTATAGTTTTTCTAATTCAATATTTCCTTTTATTATTCTAATATAAATAGATTAATCGGATCTTACCTAAATTTTATGTGATCAAATTAAGAAAAAAGATTAATTCGGTATATATAAAAATTAGAATTTATCCCTAGTAGTAATTTACAAAATCTTATTTTGAAAATATCAAGAGCTTATTTTTTTTTAAGTCAATCCAATACATATTAATAATTGAAAATAAGCAAACAAACAAAAAATCGAAAAGGCACATACTAAAATGAAAATAATTTGGTATGTATTAAAATCAGATTTTATCCATATGAATGATGAATAATTCATAAAATTTTATTTTGAATATATCAAAATCTAATTGTATTTCCTTTTAAATAGTTACATACCGTAGATTAAAAAAAAAAAAGCAAACAAAACTATTATATGTTTTAGAAATAACAAAATCCGGTTTACTTATTTTTTGGACATAATTACAACTCATATTGTTGTTTTATATTGATAATAGATGAAAATAAAAGTAGACAAAATAATTGAATGTTTTAAAAATAATAAAACCCGATTTTTTTTCATAAATACAAAATCCTGCATTGAAATTAAACGAATATGGAATCAAAACATACCGGGGTTTGGGTAGCTTAGGTTACCAAAATTCATACGTATAGGGTTGTACCTAAGTTCCCCTATATATACATAAACCGCTTATTATACACAAATCACCATCGAACTTGTTATCTAAAAAACAAATGTGCCTATATTTGATTAAATATACACGAGGACAAGGAAATTGACTATTTTTTTTATATATTGTGGGTTTCAACCGTCAATAAGTATCTTTGAAACTTATTTGTAATCTTATGGATTTAATGAATTGTGATAATATATATGAATTACTTACTTAGTGATTAATTAGATGACTTGCTTGGATATTTATTAAACTCTCAATGTTCTCGTGTATTCATTCTCACCTAACCTACATATTGAGAGTATGCATATAATATTTTTCTGAATGTTATTAAATGTCAAGATTGAAATAATTAGTCCAGTTTTAAATTCTCCGATTATAAATAAAAAACGGGTGTTAAACAAGTATATATCAATGCAAAATCTTCTTAATCTATGTGTCTGCTTCGTTTAAATAATAAAATTGTTTGGTGTTTCGGTTGCTTATGTGTCATCCGAGCCTAATATATATCTAATTTGATATTTTCCTTTTATTGTGTCTTGCGTAATTTAACATTTTTCTTTTTATTATATTTTGCATAACTTGATAGTTTTATTTTATTATATTTTGTATAATTCAATAATTTTCTTTTATACTCCTAATATAAAAATATAAATAAGTCATACATAATTAGTAGAAAAAAATCTAAATTAATTGTTTTAATTAAAAGACAAATTACATATGAAATAATTTTAATTACAAAAAAAAAATATTTATGAAAATAATTAAATAAATTGTATTTATAATAAAAGTTTAAATAATTTGTTTTTAAAATTTTAAATATTCTGCATAGCTAAATTATGATATATTTGCAATAATTGGAGTAAACAACTAAATATTAGTAATGAATTCAATTTAAATATAAAAAAATAAAATTATATAATAAGAGACAATGGCATAATGCGCGAAAGATTGAGAGTATGACACCTTTTGAAATTTTCAAAGTATGTATTAACAAAATTAATCTAAACATAAAAATATAAAATGAGTTAATAATAATTAATTAATATAGGTGAGAGACGGGTTGAAAATGTGACGTCTTTTAAATTTTTATAAGTATGTAATAATTATTAATGAGTTTAATCTAAACATTAATATATAATATTAATTAATAATTACAATAATTAATAAATTGAACAGGGCACGAGTTGAGATCACATCCTTTCAATTTTTTATTTTAAATTTAAAACTTTGTGATTTTCACGAGTATTTTTTATATTTAGTTTTTTTATAAATCCCGTGTAATATACGGGTGTTAAACTAGTATATATATATATATATATCGATAACACTTGTGTTAGGCCAGATTAACGAGTCATGACCCGTTAGACCATCTGACCCGATATTATATTGTATTGGTTTTTATTTGTAAAGTATTAGTTTTTCATAAATCTTGACCCGTGTTATGATTTATTGGTTTTTGTACTATGATGTATTGATTTTTTTTATTATAATGTATTAGTTTTTGCACTATAATGTATTGATATTAAATTTTGGCCTAACGGATGATCCGTTAGTCCGGCCTAACAAGAGTGTTGCCCTATATATATATATGTGTGTGTGTGTGTGAGAGAGAGAGAATCGTGAAAAATTCATTATTTTTTCATGATTCATTTGGGTGACATCAGTGATGATATATTTGTTACCTTTGCACAACATTGAATGTTTGAACTACCCAATATACCATTAGTGATGTCACTAAAATCTATCTAGACTTAACAATGAGAATTTAAATAAAATTTGTGTTGATTCTAATACTCGCATTATCACAAACCTCTTCGACGATGATTTCGTTCAAAGTAAAATCGATGATGATTGTGTAGTTGATTGTGTATCACATGTCCGTTAAAAATATCTATTATGAAGGTCATATTTGTTAATATTCTTCAATTTATAAACTAATTATAGTAATTTTGTTTGACGTATTATTTTTGCATTTTTTAAAGTAACGTTTGGTTTAAGAGAGGACCCCCTCAACGTCTTTTTAATTAACATTTTCTATACGATGACCGTTAACAAGAGTCAATGTCAATCCCTCTTGAACACCGACATTTACAGTAAACCTATATAAATTAATAAACTCTCTGAAATAATAAAATCTTCCGGTCCTGACGTGGACCTTTATAAAAAATCATCAAATTCAATAAGATAATAAGATAATAATTTTTTTTAAAGAAAATCCCTTTATAATAGGTCCCATTATAACTATAAATTAATAATTCATAAATATTACAATTATAAATATTATGGTAATTTGCTAAAATATGAATCTATTGTTACTTTCTTTTCTTAAAATTTAAATCTAATGGATTTCATCCCTAACTTTTTTAATTGCAATCAAGAGTTTCGATGTCGTGTTCTTTAACTGCAACAAAAAATTGTGAAAAGTTGTTGTCGCGCTCATATTGAGATTTATATAGTATATGTTTCATTCATCATGCATTAATATGTTTAATTGACTATAATAGTTATTTAAGTTCAACGAATTGATGTAAACATGTATATTTAAGTAATTTCAATTATTTGATACATGCGTCCATTTATAAAATAGTTAATTGTATACAATGAATTGATATTATACATGAATATATTTAATTAATTACAAATAATTGGTTGATGCATGAATATAATCAATAAAACATATATGAATTCATTTATTTTCAATACATATGTACTAAATTTGCTGAATTCATTTATTGCATGAAATTTTATTAATTTAGAAAGATATTAATATATCGATAAATAAATATTTTATTAATTAAAAGAGAGACTTTTTAAATTCAGCAAATTTAGTACATATGTATTGAAAATAAATGAATTCATATATGTTTAATTGATTATATTCATGCATCAACCAATTATTTAGTCAAATTTTACGTTACATATGTATTGAA
>BMAC01000065.1:899402-926322 GCA_014905375.1 Phtheirospermum japonicum
TAAACATATATGAATTCATTTATTTTCAATACATATGTACTAAATTTGCTGAATTTAAAAAGTCTCTCTTTTAATTAATAAAATATTTATTTATCGATATATTAATATCTTTCTAAATTAAATTGATTATATTCATGCATCAACCAATTCTTTGTAACTAATTAAATATATTCATGTATAATATCAATTCATTGTATACAATTAACTATTATATTCATGGACGCATGCATCAATTCATTGGAATTACTTAAATATACATGTTTACATTAATTTGTTGTATTTAAATAACTATTATGATTTATAATCAATTAAATATATTCATGCATGATGAATGAAACATATACTATATAAATCTAAATATGGAAATATAATAATTCATAACACCAACCATATATTCTCATCTAAAAGGCATTGCAAAATCATTCATGAATGATCAAGGATGTTGGTTATTAAGAGCATCTCCAATGGAATGTCAATTGGAGCAAATTTTTTGCCACATAAGATCAAAATTCTTATATGATAAGGAAAAATGTAGACAATGTCTAGCACACCGTTTACATTTAGATGGTGTGCTAGACATTGTCTATTTAACAAATTTACCTTATTTATTCACCCATTAATATTAATTAACTCAGTTATCTCTTATCTCCAACAATAGTAGTTAAGTATTTTACACAATTCACATTTACCATTGGAGAAGATTTCTAAATAATAATATTGTATTTGTCATGTCATTAGAAATTCACATTGTCCTATCGAAGATGCTCTAAGGATGTTGGTTAGGGGTGTGCAACAGGTTCAGACCGGACCAAAGTTTACAGTTCCGGTCCGGACCAGAAATTACAGTCCCGGTCCGGACCTGTAGACCGGAATTTTACAAACCCTTGAACCGGAGACCGGACCAAAAATTTTGGTCAAATTACGGTCCGGTCAAAACTGGATTGGACCGGTTTTTTTATTTTATTTTTACTTTTTTTAACAAACTAATTTTATATAATTTGATTTTAAAAATTATGGAAAGTTTCAAATTAATATGATCTAATAGTAAATGGTAACAAACATATTTCTTAGTATTACTTTTAATGTTATAATATAATTATAAACAATAGTGCCGTAAATTTATATAGTAATAGGAAAGATTATTTAATTAAATAATCAATTACACTATAGTATAAAATTACAAACAACTCATTCTCTTGATTTATGTGGACAATATAAACAACTAATGACATCTTTTTCTTTAAAAGTGACAAAAAAAAAAAAGGAAAACCGGTCCAATTCCGGTGCGAACCGAAAAATTACGGGTTTGGAGCGGATCGGATCGGAACCTGAAAAGTCCAATTTTTATGGACCGTATACCAGACCAGATTATCACCGATTCGGTTCGGGCTAGTTTTGCACACCCCTAGTTAACGCAATGAAATGGACGTCAACAAATTGGTGAACTATCCGAGTGAAAATGGTGAATGTTCAAAGTTTAGAGCAAATTGTTATTGATATTATTAAAGATCCTACTAATGATGAAGTTGAAGATGATTCAATACCATTGGAACCAGTCACGAGAAAGGAGGCTTTGAGCGCGACAACAACTCTTCACAACTTTTTATTGCAGTTAGAGAATTAGACACCAAAACTCTTGTTTGCAATTAAAAAAGTTAGACATGAAATCTAATTAAATTTAAATAAAAAAAACAAGTAACAATGTATTCATATTTTATCAATTTACCATAATATTTATTGTAATATTTATGAATTATTAATTTAGAGTTTTAATGAGTCCTAATATTTATAACGATTTTTCGAAGAATTATTATCTTATTATTTTATCGAATTTGATGATATTTTTACAAAGGCCAACGTCGGGACCGGAATATATTATTTTAGAGAGTTTATTAATTTATAGAGGTTTTACTGTATATAATTACTCATTTAACACCCCGTATATTATGCGGGATTCGAAAAAGAGTAACACTTATTAAAAATACTCTACGAATAATATTGAAAATAGTACACACAAATCGTAACATTATTTTTCGATTTACACAAAGATTATTTTTCAGAATAAATAATTTTTACACACAAATCGTAGCACTATTTGTCCTAATTACAAAAAGACTGGTTTTCACAATAAAGAATATTTTTTTACCTTGGAGTCACGAAATTAGTTGTAAAATATAGCAAAATACCCTAAACTTGAAAGGAAACTCGTAAAAAATTGAATTTGTAAAAATGTAAAGGGCGCGAATATACGCACCCCAAAATATTATTAGTTGACCCCAATTGATAAGAACACCACAAAAATTTTTAAAATACATTTATTTTTACTAAATCAACCCCACAAACACCCTATTTTACCCCCAAATAATATTATAAATAATATAATAATAATAATAATAAATAATAAAAAAAAAAAATAAAAATCAAAAGAATAATAACTCCAGCCCGGCGGGCCTCATCCTCACCATGGTCAACAACTGCCATTCACCATCTGGCCCGCCATTCAGCCCAACGCCGTCCACCAAGCCCTCGAGCGCGGCGGCTTCCCCCTCCATACCTTCACCCACCGCTCCTTCCCTGCCCCCCTGTCCCACTGGTCCGGCCGCATCTGGCCTGCACCGGCTGCTCCCACTCCAACAACCGCTTCTCCTGCGCCACCGGTGACTGCGGCGGCCGCCTCAAGTGCGCCGGCCCTCGGTGCGCGCCGCCCTCGCCACCCTAGCGCAGCTCTCCTCCACCACAGCGGCGCCGACCTCTCCCTCCTACGACGTCAGCCTCGTCGACGGCTTCAACGTCCCCATGATAGTGACGCCCCACGAGGGGAAGGGCCGTTGCCCCGGTGGTGGGGTGCAGGGCGAATCTGCCCGGAGATGATTGGCGGTGAAGGGCAGTAGGAAAGAAGAAGATAATTTGTTATTTTTTTTAATTTTAATTATATATTGTGGTAAGGTTATTTTAGTCTTTTTATTTATCACTAATTTTGTCTAAAATATTTTGGGCGTCAACTAATAATATTATATCGCATGTGAATGTGATATACAAAATTGAAATCTATAAGGCACTGATAATTCTATTAAAAAACGTCGTATATCTAACTTGTAGTATATCTAATATTAATAATATTAGATATACTACAAGTTAGATATACGACGTTTTTTAATAGAATATATCCGCACCAAAACGTAAAACATACAACACCCGTGTCGCATGTGAATGTGATATACAAAATTGAAATCTATAAGGCACCGATAATTCTATTAAAAAACGTCGTATATCTAACTTGTAGTATATCTAATATTTTTTTATTATTATTATATTTTTTTTTTCTGCGTAAGACATTAATTTGTTCATTTAAATAAATAATCTGTTTATCAATGCATTATATTGGAATTAGATAAGGAGATTTAGAATATATTTAATATTTATTTTCTAGGTGTAAAAATTTATTATTATTTTTTTTTGTTGTTGTCGTTGTTTCTCTTTTTTTTTTTCTTTTTTCTTTTTTGGCGTAATAGTTTTTCATATATATCTTTTAATGTTATTCTCAATGCATTATATTAGAATTAGATATCTAAATTTAAGTTTATATATTTTATATTTATCTTCTTTTGTAATAATTTTATATAACTCGTATATTTTTTAGAATAGAACGTTTAAAATTCAAAAAAATAAAATTATTTCAACTTTTATTATAAATAAAATTTTATTCAACTTAGATAGATTTTTCTAATTAAATATGACTTTTTTATATTTTTATATTAGTAGAATAAAAGTAAGATATTAAATCAGACAAAATATTATAAAAAAACATTGAATTAGGTAACATATAATAAAAAGAAAATATTAAATTAGGAAAAATATAATAATAGAAAAATATAAATTAGGTAAAAATATATAAAAAAAAAATATGAAATTAGATAGATATTAGGTTCGATGACACTAAAAATACCATAATTTTTTTCAAAACTAACAAAGTATGAGAAATACATATATAATAAATTATATATTAATATATAGTGGAGATGTATCAGTACACACGGAAGAATAGTTTATAATATAGCCATAAACTTTTATTTCTATCCACCCAATTTATATTCACACGCCGGATATAGTTGCCCGTGGCCTATACTGCTAATTAAGCCTCCCGAGTTTCTCAATTTACCTGATATTAAATTAAAGGCTTTCTTTAATATAACAAAGAACATCTTTCAATTCAGAAAACACCTCCCAGTTTACAACTTATATTTTGACCTTTTTTTTTTTTTTCTTATTCTCAGCATTGATTAAGGAGTTGTTGAGATGTCATAATTTGAGTTATTTTTAGAAATTATTATTCAAATGACAATAAATCAACAAATGAACAATGCAATTAATTTTTGGAGAGTTATTGCGGCTCTCCAAATATGGAGAGTGAATAGTCTCAAAATTAAAAAATTAGGTTATATGGTTTGTTGGATAAGAATTTGATTGATGAGTATTCTAAAATAGAGTGCATTCATTTAAAGAGTGTATTGGCTGTGTTCTAGTGTGTTTCAAATTATTTACAAACTTAAGTTTTCATTGCTTAATTACAAGATACTCTCTCCATTTATAATTGCAATTTACTTGTCAAACTTCGTGAATTTTGTAGCTTACCAAATCTTGATTTTTCCTTTTGTAGCCTTAAGAAATCTTGATTTCCCCACTTTTATATCACGACAATTATACCATGTACCTGGGTGCATCAAATATAATGTACCTAATTATTTTTGTGTGTCGTTATATATAAATATCATAGATAGTATATTAATATTTTGTATGAGAATATATAAATGTTTTATACGCTTGAGAATCTTATTGATCGAATTTAGTCACTTCGACGACGACGCTTATACTTTTTGCATTGTGATGATATATATATATATATATATATATATATATATAGGGGTGGGATCTTGTGGGAACCATGCCTGTGTGAGAATTGAGAACCAATCTCAGTCGTTAAAATTTATTGATCTAATAACCCTAATTAATTATTGTAAATAAGGTATGATTTATTAATAGCAGCACACGCGCTTTTTTTGTGTGACTAAGAGGGTATCATTGGAATTTCAAACATCGACAAGGATCAGGCGAAATTCACCTAAAATCTCGTAACCCCCCAATTCATTCAAGTTTTTTCTTCTTCCCCAAAAAATTCGCCGTCCCACCCACATGAGAAAGCATGGAGTAAAACCGATGAGTTGTTGAGGAGGGATATGGGAAATCACGGTGGATCTTGTACGGAAACGGGTCCAGGGGCGGCGGAAAGATGGGCTTTTATCCCGACGGCATCTTCGTGTCACCAGTTTGCTACACAAGTGGAACCAGGACCACTGAGCCGATAATCCCTGAAACAGACGACGGTGGTGTGGCTTTCAACGGCGACCGATTGCACCAAACCCAGATATGGATCTTGGACAAGATCCATTTTGGTAAGGTCGTTGATTCTGCAAATCATTCCCTTTTGTTATTTGATATTGTTGCTGTGTGTGATAGATTGGTGTTCCGGGGTCGACTCGACGTTGAACTGTTGCATTCCGTGGTTTGGGACTGTTGGAGTTGGCTGCTGTCAAGCGTCGAAGCTGCTGCCGGGCTGAATTCGGGCCGTAAGGGTTGCTGTCAATCTTCGGGGCTGCACTCGAAGGATAAGGCTAATTACGGACAGTGTTGTCCGGGCCGTTAATGCAGGTTCGAAAAACTCATAACGCTTCCCTTTCGTGCTAAAAATATCTGGATGCTAAAATCTATTTGATAGAATGTTAAATACATGTGGTGAAGTTGTTGAGAAGTTGCTAAAATCTATTTAATGGAATGCTAATTACATACTAAAATCTAGATTGGACTGTCAATTGATGCTAGCTATAGTATTCCTGTCAATTGATGCTAGCTAATTGGACAATGAATGCTAATCTGGATTCTATAATATTTGTGTTAATTGAAAATTGAAACTACAGATGTTCTTGACATCAACTTGAAATAGCTGCCAACATTGTGAAAATTGGGTGACTCAATAGCAATGTTTTAAAAAACATGTGGATGCTAAAATCTATTTGATAGAATGCTAATTACATGTGGTGAAGTTGCTGAGAAGATTGAGATTGCTTATATTACGTAACTGTAATGCTAAAAAAATATAATAAGCGTATGTTGAAAAACAGAAGTAGTATGCTTATTTTGTGCTGTTGCTTACATGTGGTGAAGTTGCTGAGAAGATTGAGATTGCTATTAATACTATGTGTTGATGCTAATAATATTGTTATTACTGATAATATTATGTGTTGATACTAATAATATTGTTATTTCTAATAATATTATGTGTTGATGTTTGATGCTAACAATATTATGTGTTGATGCTAGCAATATTGTGTGAAAATAATAGATATAGAAATATTATAGATTTTCATTGCTAATTTTGTTGATGTTTGGTGCTAACTTATTCTTTGATTAATATTGTGTTGCTTGTATGATTTGTTAAAAAATTCTACTGCAAACCATGTTTGTTACTGTGCTACTTTAAATAATGAACCTTTTGCGGGCTTGGAATTCATATTAATTCATGGTTGTATGATTGTTAGCAGCTGCTGGTTTTATGGGCTTGGAATGTTATCAGTTCCATCATATATATATGCTTAACATGTTGGTGCTTGGAATGTTGTCAGTTACACCATATATATATTTAGTGTAGTTTGCTAATTCTAGACTGCGGTGGTGCGAAATTAGATCAGAGTTTGGATGTTCTTCGCGTGCTTGTAATCTCCAGATTCATTAGCTTTCATGGCTGAAAGTGAATAATTAGTATATTATTTTTTCTGTAATGTAAAAGGTGCTACATTTTTTGTTCACAGATGCAAGTTAAAGTAATTATATGTTGCTACAAACTGTGTTTTTTGGTTAGAAAATAATTAGCAGTATGCGAAGAACATAATTATCTGAACATAATGAACAAAGCCATTCCCTGCAAAATAGTAAGTTAATTAGAACATCATTTCTTTCAATATTATTAATTAGAACTAATTCGGGATATTCGAATATGCGTCTACAATGAAACAATCTAGGAGTAATTGATGCACTTCAATTTATGTAGTATTAATATGAGAAGAAACTTCAACTCTGATTATTAAAAAAAAATCAGAAAGATAGATATTGCTACTCCATTTATATCTAACAACTCAGTCATTGTTTCTTAATTGCTGTCATTTGGTTTATTATTTATCAAACGATAAATATAATCTTGTTCAGAATATTTAATGAGAGCACATATCATTACAAATCATACTAATGACCAACATCCGTGACATGGGGGTTGTTGGAGGTTATTTACGGTGGCATTTACTCTAATTAATGATTCTAGATGATCTTTAGTTGAGGAAACCTGATTCTTCAAAACTCAAAGTTATCTTCTTTGAATAAAAACACAAAACTTTCCTAATTGAAATGATTTTTTTTCTATAATTTTTTACTGATTCAGTTGTTAAAAAAAATACCAGCAGTTTTTTTAGTAAAATTGAAACATAAAAAAGTAATGGGATTGAAAAACATACACTTTTTTTCAAAATAAAAAATAAAAAATACACGCTTTATGTTTAATGATTAAAACATGAAAAAGCATGAATATTATCATCTCTTTCATTGTGATGTGTTGTGATATGAGTAAATTTTGATTATTGGATTATAAATTTTGAATCAACCCAAGAATCTAGAACTTATCAATAAATTGGTAGAGGTTCGGATTGGGAGCTTATATGTTTCTTATCTTATTAGAATTTCAGTGGGATTATCATTTTTGGAATGGAATTGGAGCCCAAAATTCGAATCTGTCAAATTTTTTTTGAGTAAGGTTTAAATTCTGAACCTTTATACTTCGAATTTACAAATTTTATTTTCCACTAAAATATATTGAATCCTTTTTATATACAACAATTTTGGAATATACTTAAAAAATAAGCAAGTGATGCATATTACAAAAGTCAATACTATTTTTTTTTTTTGAGGGTGTTACAAATTATGAAACAATTGTTGAAAGCTTTATATTTGGGAAAATAAGAATATTACGTAATCAAAAAAAATTTCGTTCCATTATTCTTAGCATGATTTTTTGTTAAAATCTGGCTGGATATGGAAAAAACGGCTGTGGCTGAATATGGAAAAAGAGGTTGTGTTTAATTGAATGATTTTTGGTCAACAAAGGCTGAATAGATTTTAAGAAAATTACGGCTATTAATGGTTTTAATTATGGGATATATAGTGTAATTACATATAAGACCTTTTCATCAAAATAAATATATTAATTATATAATTAATTGTAATGATCTTGTCCGTCGAAAAAAATCGATCTTGTGGATCATGTCGGTTCCTAGTTTCTACACAAGGATTTGGTTTCCACATGATCCAAACTCTCTCTCTCTCTCTCTCTCTCTATATATATATATATATATATATATATATATATATATTGGATTTTTTGTACGATTATATATAAATATTTTGTGGGATAATATATAATATTTTGTGTAGACATGTCTAACGGTTCGGAACCGGCGATTCACCGTTCGAACCGCCGATTCGATTTGTCAAGAGATGACAAACCGCAACCGAACCGTGAAATCGCCCGGTTGCCGGCGGTTTGTGAACTACTGGTTCACGGCTCGATTTGGCCTGTTTGGCCCTTTCTTTTTTTGAAAATTTGATTTTTTTTAACCTTTAATAAGATTCATATTTTTTGGTTTTTTCCCTATGTTTATTTTCAATTTTATTATATATATATAAACACATATAATTATATATAGTTAAGTGAGAAATTAGATTTAACACTTTGAATAAATTCAAAAAGAGATTAAACTTGAACTATTTAAAATAGGGGTAATTATTTTTTTACCCCCCAAACTATTGCGTTTTTCACAGTTTACCAAAAAAACTATTATTTGTAACAAACCGCCATACAAACTATGCGCAATTTGCAACTTACTCTCTAAACCAAAATTGTTGTGGTTTTGTGCAGAAAATCGGATGATGTGTCACAACCCGATTGTGCCACGTCATCCGATTTTGGATACAAAATCACAAAAATCTGGTCTAGAGGGCAAACTGCAATTCGCATAGTTCGTATGGTGATTTGTCACAAATAATAGTTTGTATAGTAAGCTGTGAAAACAGTCATAGTTTGGGGGGCAAACAATTTTTTTCTCTTTAAAATATTTGAAGTTAAAATAAGAAATTTTAATTAGAATATTTAAATTTTTTGAAGTTAATTTTTTTATATTTCTGTTATAATATTTTTATGCGTGAGGTTAAATGAGAAAATGGAACTAACACTTTGACAGTTTGAATTAATTAAAAAGAATTTGAAATTGAACAATTTAAAAATATTTGAAGTTAAAATAAAAAAATTATATTAGAATATTTGAAATTTTGAAGTAAGTGAGAAAATAGAAATAACACCTTTAATAAATTAAAAAAAAAAGAAAATTAAATAAAATTGGACTTGAACTATTTTCAAATATTTGAAATTCAAATTTGAAATTTTAATTTTAAATAATGGAAGATAGTTATCTATGTATCCCATAGCTATAGAGGCTTTGGCAGATTGATTATCCCCTCTTGACTGCATTTACAAGGGTTTATCTCAGTATTGGCAAATTCCCTCCCATTCGAGGCCGGGTGCCCTCACCCCACAAGCACCCAACGCCTTCATTCGGCAAAATCATTACCAGCAAGCAGAGTTCACGTAGTTTTCACTTATCTCACTTACCTTAGAAATTAGAAGCGGTGATGTGGAGGGTGTCATGATCATCCATCCTCATCCATTTGCCGACTCGTTGCTAATCATAATACGTCTTGATCCCTTCATCTTCAGTAATAATATTTTTGTTTGTTTGCATCGGTCGGCGTTGACCCAATCATGCAACAACATTTGATACTCGAGATTGTGAGGCTTAATATTGGATTTCTGCGGGTCTAGCNTTGTCTGAAATGGTTGATACGGGAACTGTCAATATCTCATTCGCAATGATGTTGAAAATCGGATAAAGTGATTTTCTCGATACCCACCAATTCAATATATCAAACTCGTTGTCGGCTTTATTTTCCCCCAACATTCCATACCCAGAAGCCGTTGTTAGATAAGTTTGAAGTTCTCGATAAGGGTCAGAATCGAATGAGTAACTCGAATGCCCCATTCTTAATTTTTTTTTTTCAAATAATCCTGAAACCCCTCAACTTCATCATCGATGTTACTACTTCTACTAGGATTACCACTTTTAGTAGAAGTTTGTCGTCCAAAATTACTCATAGGAAGAGAACCATCAAAATTTATACAATATTCTTTAAATATATCAAATAAAGACTTTTTCACATTTTGAATAATATTTCAACAGAAGGATATTCAAACTCTTCAAACGACAATAAAGTATCATAATAATTGATAAGATAAAGTTCTAAACCACTTTCTCTATTATTAGGATCTAATAATTTAGCAACTAAAAATATATTTGGAATGTAATAAAAATACTTTAACCATTTTCTTTCCATAAAAATAATACATTCTTTCAATCGTTGATTTTTCATGCACTCTCTAAAGACGAATGCAATTTTAACACAACGAAAAGGTGAGAAGTAGTGGTTTTTATATAACATAATTTCAGTTTGTTGTTGGCTAAAAAACGAACACAAAAACTCTCTATACGAATATGTATCTTTCAATAATTTATATGTAGAGTTCCAAGAATAAACACATCGGTTGAAAATATTTTTCCTTCAAACCCGTTGTCCTTACAAAATCTTATCCATTTTCATTGTAAAGATTTATTTATATGAATATACATGACCAACGTTTTAATAGGAGAAAGCTCATTTTTCAAAGCATTCAAACCATATTAAGCACACATATTCAAAACATGACACCTGCATCTAAAATAAAAAAATAAGCCACCAATAAATGGTTTACAAATGCTAATAAGCTCATTAATACTCGTCGTATTAGGAGTAACATTATCAAATGAAATAGAAGTTATTTTTGCAACTAGACCATATACTTGACAAGTCATACGAAATAATTGACAAATATTATGTGCATTATGAGGAGGTTTAAAATCTCTAAATGCGGGAAAATGTCCTTGTAAAGTCCACGACTTATCAACCAAATGACATGTAATGTAAGAGTTTCGTTCCCAATGATCACTCCAAATATTCGAGCAAATTGAGACTTTATTTGGTAAACTAGCAAATTTATTACACAAGTTTAACTTATATTCACCAACAACTTTTTTAATATCACGAGTAGCGGTAGAGAGCGAGACTCTCGTACTCGAGGGATTAAAATAAAGTTGAATGAACTTTTCATACAAATCATCATTGACAGAGTTAAAAGGAAGAGACCTAAAAGAAATAAATTTTGCCAATGCCTTCTATGAGTAGCAACGGGATATGTAAATAAAGAAGAGGAGTTCGTACTTACTTGCCCTCCTTATAGTTGCGTCTAAGTCTTATCGATACTAGTTTTGTCGGGTTTTTTGTTGTTGAGATGGTTGAGCATATTCCCATATCCTCCTCCCTCTAGAAATCGGTAAGATGCTTTACGATAGTTGCAATTGGCACGACACCTCTTTCTTCATTTTCGGCCATCTTCAGAAGGCAGCTCATTTGCGGGTGGCGGAATCTCAACTTTTTCAAAATATTTTGTGAAAATATCAGATCTTAAAGCCCCCGTTGCTCGAGAATGATGGCTTGGAGGCAAATCATCGTGCTCCACCTCATCTTGATCGGGCATTTCTTCACCTGCAAAAGTGGGGGCAACTCAATAAGTTCGATCAATGTCGGTGCTTTAGATGCACGCGGTTCCAAGTTAATGCCAGTTAAAAAGGATTATGGTTATACTTTTCCGTGCGATGGCCCGGGGCGAGGGGGTACTTGTAATATTTCAGCATGGAATACATTTTATTTGGTAGTTTTTTGGATCACTCCAAGCTTCAGCAATGTCGGTGGGGTTGGGATTGTAGTCACCGACCGAATAAGTATTGCCTTGTGAGAAGGGATGGACATTGACGTCTTCATCGAGTGCTATGCGCTTCTCTTTATCGGCTCGACGAGAACGATAAGAACCACCACTACTTGCCATTTTTCCTATACAGATTAATACAAAAAATAAGAAAGAGTAATAGGCTAAAGTAGAAGTAGGATTATAAATCTAGAATTAATTAGAAAGTAAGATATATATTTGGAATTATAACAATAAACTTAAAAGTTAAAACTTTAAATTTATGAAAGCTTGATAACTAAAGGAACTTAGTAAATCACTAAATTTGTAAAGAAGAGCAATGTAGAATAGAGAGATTATAGAAGAGTTGATAGTTTGGTGTGAGAGAAATGAGTTGAGAAAGAGGGTGAAAAAAAAAGGCGGCCAAATAACCACCGGTTTTGGACCAAACCGGCTAATTCCAGCTCACACCGGTGGTTTGATCCAACGGTTACTTCATCTGGACCGTTGATGATCGACGTTCACTTGATCATGACCGTTGATTTCAAACAAGACTGCCCCTAACGGGTAAAAGTCAACAGCTGAATCGATGATTTTGTTTTTAAATTTTTAACCGCCGAATTCTGGTTGGAAAAAATAAATCGGAACCGGACTTAATACCGATTTCGGTTTCGATTCGAAGCGTGATCAACGATTAACCTAACCGTTGACCGTCGGTTCGAACCAGCGATTCCGATTGGCGCAACCCGATAAACACCTCTAGTTTTGTGTGATTGTTTACACATTTTTATCGATTTGATCCGACAATCACTTCACCGAAAAATTCATATTATCAACAATCATATTCATTATAAATAATAATTATATACAATCGTAAATAAAAAAAATAAGTGCACCAATACTTGGTACACTTGAGCGCAGTATATCATCTTTCTATCCAAAACTTTGAACGCTTTATATTTAACCTATGTACGAGTTGATGAATTAGTTCCATCATGATTTCACACTTGTTCACATTTGAGTGATAAAACATGTCCTATTATTAAATAAGTACGAGTACTCAATGAAGGCGTCAAGCCTAACAACAATATTTGTATAATTAGAGTTTTTGGAATTTTTAAAAGTAATTTTGACAAAGTTACAGTTTTCTTGTTAGAGCATACCTGATGTAGATACTCATAAAAACACAATAAGATTATTCTAATACAAAATTAAAAAAATGATGTCTAAAATCACGTTTTACCATGTGTATAATTCTTAATTAAAAATGGAATTGGTCTATCACTCAAAGAGTAGACTATTTTTTTTTCTCCATGCCACTTCATATATACCCACTGTTAGTTAAAAAGCATATTATAGCCGTATAATATTCGTATCGAATAATTAAAAAATATTTTTCGTTCCCAAGCAAAATCTGAATTTAATTAAAAATATGTGATTTATCTTAAAATGATTAGTACACGTATTATACTTGCCCCGTATAATACTTGACGAATGATACTCCACTTTAATAAAAAAAAAATTACTCATTTCGTCCCACAAAAATAGTTCAATATTTCATTTTTGTCCATCACACAAAAATAGTCCAGTTACCATATTTAACATATCATTAATTTTTCATTTACACACATACCCTTAATTAATATTTTTGAAGTCTTACTATTCCAATAAAAAATATACTAATTTCAACACTGATTTCTATGAGTATTAATTGACATTAATAAATTCAAGAAGGTATAATTGAAAAATAGTAAATAAATTAATGACTTAACTATATAAACTACCAATTTCTTAATTTGTGTGAAACTAATCGTAAAAATTCTTAAAATATTTGTTAAAAAAAATACATAGAAGCAAAATATTTATTATAAAAATAAAAATAACAATATGGTAACTATAAAATTACATATTATATTGTTACAAAATTTCTTGAATATACTATTATTAAACTAAAATTTATCTTCAATTAAAACTTTATAATTGCAATGGATTCTCACATTTAAGTAAAATTAAATTATAAGTTTTAAATAAATATTAATATTATATACATTTAAATAATATTAAAAGAACGCATATGAATATTTTCGTGCATCACATAAAATATATTATTATTTTTATTAACATTTTTAAAAAATTTAAAACTCTGAGAATATTTATAATAATATATTAATTATTTACAAAGAGATTTGAAATAGACGGTATTATGACACTCTTGGAATAGTTTTTAAATATATGTATTTGTTTTAATAAGAACAATATGTATAAAATATTACTAAAATAAGCCATATATTTACTAACGTACAATTAATTTTTATTCGTATTATACTCGTACTTTTATAAATTTGTATAATATCTATTTTCGTATATTTAACTGTAATTTTCACCGTGACTTAAATTTTTTTTCTAAAATATACTCGTACATATAAAATAACGAATTATACCCAGTTCCGTATTTAAATAACCAAACATACATCTTCTTTTAGTTTAATTGCGTTGAACATAATTTTTTGTACAAACTATGACTTGTATTGTAGATACTCATATGGAGTCCATTCCTATTCGTATCTCGGGCATGTTTGACAAATAAAATTGATAAATTAGTTATATCTAACAAGTTAAGTTGAGTGGGTGATAGCTGATAACGGATAAATAAAAAGCTAGCGTATCAAAAATATATTTGACAGATTTAGTTGCACTTAGCTAAAAAATACAAAATCACATGTTTAAAATACTAATATTTATGTTGATTTTATTTCATTTGAAAGAATTAATATTAGAGTTGCAAATTTAATTATTGTTATTTTAATATCAATCTCGTTGAATATATTCATAAGCTAGTTTCAATAATAGAGATATTTTTTTGTACTGTAGATCAATTTATAATGTCAAAATAATAATATCAAATAAAAATTAATCATTACACAATATTAACATAAATCCAAATATTCAAGAGGAATAAATCAAAATGATTACTCATTAATAATTAATAACTTGTATTTTTTTTTCTAAATATCTAATGATATAACATCGCGCTTTTCTAAAAATAAAAAGGTTAAAGAGAAATAGATACAAAAAGTTCCATAAATTTATTTAATTTTTTTTGAATAGTACGATATGTGATAAGTTTGGACTATTTAAATAATTTATACAATTAAACAAAATTTATTTAAATACAATAAATTTATGAACTCTTTAAATAAGTTATTAACTAGTTTATTGTGCTTATCAAATATATTTATAAACCCTAGTAAGAAATGATAATTTGAAGAATCCATTATTCATAATATGGATAGAGTATACCACGAACCCATGTGACCCTTGCAAGGTGCACCCTGTAATTTAATTTATCATCGTATATAACTGACATATATCATTACATAATTTAATTTATCATCGTATATAACTGACATATATCATCACATATAACTGATACATATCATTACAAATAATTGGAATTCTAAATCTAAAATTTAAAATCCTAACATTAAAAAAATAAACCTAAAATAAAAAATTAAACCCTAAAAATAAAGAGTTAATCCCTAAAATGAAAAACTAAAACCCTAAAAATAAAGAGTTATTCCCTAAAATGAAAAACTAAAAATCCTGAAATTGAATATTAAACTCTAAATCTTAAATTTCTATCATATATTATCACATATAACTTACACATATCATCACATATAACTAACACATATAATCACATATAACTTTGTAGAATGATATATTTTTGCCGGGACCCTAAAACAAAAAATTAAATAAAAAATTAAAAAATTAAACCTTAAAATGAAATATTATACCTTAAAATATATAACTAAACTCTAAAATAGAAAAATATACCTTAAATTTTAAATTTTTATCATATATCATCACGTATAAATATCATATATCATCACGTATAACTATAATATATTATCATGTAAGGTGCACCTGGGCGATGAATTTTGTAACTTATTTTTGGTTCACCAAAAGACGTGTTCACATAATTCACTCATGAATGCATTTGTTGTAATAGTTTCAAATATTGTAATGTAACATTTCTTAATCTGATTACTATAAATTCAAATTTCCATATTTACACGCTGAATGAATTTTATTGATTTTGTTGACTTTAAATAATAACGACAATTTTGCTCATTATTCATTAATGCACGATTGGATTCTCACCATGGCATTCACGTAATTCCAGCTAAATACAGACCCCAATTTCCTTCACAGTCAACTACCGTTTTATATTTGTCCCATTCCCCACCAAGTTTCTTTCACTCCTCCGATCCAATTCACCCCTGATTTCACTCTCTGAAAGGAAATTCAATTTCCTCTCATTTCGCATTACCCCCTGCGCAAAATGGAAGAGGATAAATCAATCACGCTCACATCGGAGTCAATTACCCAAGGCGAGGATAACAGCCACGGCTGGCAAAAGGTCTCCTACGCCAAGAAAAACCGCAAGAATCAGAATAAGAAACCATCGGATTTATCTAGGGTTTTACCCAACGGATCCGGGTTTCCATCCGAAAACAACAGCGTCTTCAAGGGATTGGAGAAGCACTCCGAGGAGAGGCGCCGGCAATTGGCGGCGCAGCGCGCCTCCGCGACTTATAACGACGAAGACGATGAAATTCATGGGAGGCCGAGGAGGAATCGCGGTGGAGATGAGGACGACGGTTACCTCAGCAGTGATGCCGATGTTAAGCATAATGCGGCGGATGTGAATAAGAAGGAGAAGCCGAAGAAGGTGAAGAAGCCTAAGGTGACTGTAGCGGAAGCTGCCGCCAAGATCGACGCCGATGATCTCGCCGCTTTTCTCTCTAGTATTTCGGTAATTTTTTTTATTCATTTACAATTTAATTGGATCTGATACTTTTGATTTAATTTTATCACATATATATTTTTATGTATTTGGTTCTTGGCGGAATAAGAAGTTTCTATGGATATTCTGGTGATAGGAGTCGTATGAAGAAGGTCAGCAAGATATACTGTTGATGAGATTTGCGGACTATTTTGGGCGTGCATTTTCTGCCGTGAGTGCATCGCAATTTCCATGGCTGAAGTTGTTCAGGGAGTCTGCAGTGGCTAAAATTGCTGATGTGAGTTGTTCTGTTTTTGTATGGTACTCATTTGAAATTATGGAGCATCGAGGGTCTAAATTTTGCAATGAATATGTGTTGTGGTATGGATTAATTACACTTTATTGGGATCTTGAAGGATCAATATATTGTTGTTTGGATCTGCTTTTGATGAATAATATACTTGTAACAATCGGTGTTCTTATGATGTATTTGCTTGCTAAAGTTTGAATTTTTGTTTGATCACTGTGTAGTCTCTTGATTGATCTGAATGAAAAATTGAAGCTTTGAAATTATTGATATATTTCTGTTGAAAAGAGCTGTATAATGTACTGGGATCGATTTCCAATCTTATCATGGAGGCTTTCACTGATGTGAATCTATTGCTTTGATTGTTTTTCATTTGAAATGTGAGGTTTTGCTTCTTCATGTAATTGATTAATGAGCAATGATTTCTCACAACTATTTCAGATTCTAAATGTGCTAAACAATTTGGAGTTATTCGATCTTTAAAATTTCATCATGATCACCTAATAACGACATTCGATACTTACTAGTTACTGTAACCAACACTCTTATTTCTCTTGTGCTATCGTGGTTTGATTATTTTCTCTTGTCTTTGCATGCCCAGCGTTTCATTGTGTTACTTAAGGGTTTTACAAGACATTCATTTTGCTTCGAAGTTTGAATTTTTAGAGGATTGAGAAAATATTTTGGAGTCAGCTGATTTTTTTGTTTTTTTGTACTTCTTCTCCCCCGGGCCAACAGGTTCCTGTTTCTTATATATCTGAGTCTGTGTACAAAACTTCAGTTGACTGGATTAATCACCGTTCTTACGAGGCATTAGGGACATTTGTGGTCTGGTCACTAGATATCATTTTTGCTGACTTAGCGGCCCAACAATCGGGGTCTAAGGGTTCAAAGAAAGGAGGGCAGCCAGCATCTTCAAAGTCTCAGGTAAATATGTACCACACTCTTTTTTAATCTGTTTTAGTTGCTAAAAAATAATTTATTTTAGTAATAACTGGTAGTTACAGGCAGTTTTTCTCTGTTGTCTTGTAATGCATAGTCTCTTTTCCTGCCACCTTTTCTTTCTTTTGTTAAAAATATTTCCATTGCTTAGGACATTTGTTATATTTATGCCACCTGTCTTCTCAATTTTACTCCCTTCCCCTTGCTACCTATGCAACTGACAGAGACATTCTGTTGATCAATTTGACAAATTTCTTTTGTGTATTAGTCTTTTATCCAATTATTAATTTATTGATATTACAGGTTGCTATATTTATAGTCTTAGCAATGGTATTACGCCGGAAACCTGATGTACTAATTAATCTATTGCCACAATTGAGCGAAAACCCAAAATATCAAGGGCAAGATAAGCTTCCAGTTCTTGTATGGATGATAGTTCAGGTGAGTAGTCTCATCACTCCAATTAGCATCAATTCCATTTATATGAATGCCTCAATCTTTGTTCCACATGATATAAACATCCCTTGTTAAAGCTTAGCCTTTTTTCTGTAGGCATGTCAAGGAGATTTAGCTGTAGGATTGTTTTTATGGGCACATCATGTTTTGCCGATACTTGGAAGAAAATCAGGATCTAATCCCCAGTCCAGGGATCTGGTCTTGCAGTTAGTGGAAAGGTTAGTTGTTGTTTTTTTTTTTTAAATTTTTTATTTTATTTTATATTATTGATTATAATTATACCCTGTCTGTATATCAGAATTGTGGCTACACCAAAAGCTCGTAGCATATTAGTAAGTAACGCTGTTAGGAAGGGCGAGCGCCTGGTGCCACCTGTAGCACTTGACCTATTGTTGCATTTCACATTTCCTTCATCCTCTGCAAGAGTTAAGGTACGATTGATTTAGAAACTTGTGCAATATTGCAGAATGATACAGATATTGAGTAAATTATATCATGGACCAGGTCCCACCTTCCAATTAAAGCCGGCAATTTCTGGCCTGCCCCCAGCTTGACTGGGCCTGGGCCTAACTTTCCTAGCCCAAAAAAATCTTGGCTTTTTTTGGCCCGCCTTGTAATTTATTTCTAGTTTCCATGTCCTGATCCATGAAAATGACCAAGACTACCTTGCAATAAGGGCCCCGGTCCATGAGATAACTAATGATTATGTTTTGTTTTGTTCTCTCTTCTCGACAAGATTTTAAGGTGTGAATTTGTATGCATAATAGGCTACTGAAAGATTTGAGGCGATATACCCACTAATAAAAGAGGTTGCTCTTGCTGGTTCGCTCGGAAGCAAAGCAATGAAGCAAGTGTCTCTGCAGATACAGACTTTAACAGTGAAAACAGCTGGAGAAGGTAAATTTTGATTTTATTTTAAAATTGTTTTTTTTATGCATGTAAATTTGCTTTAGAAGAAATTGAGAACCTTTGAAGAACATTTTAACGAAATGGTGATCTGTAGGAATCCCGGCGTTATCTGAGGAAGCAGCTAGTATCTTTATTTGGTGTTTGGCTCAGAACCCTGATTGCTACAAGCAATGGGTAAGCTTTAGTTGGCATTATGCTATGTAGCGGTTGTTATGTATCATTTCTTTTTCTTTTGGTTAGAACTGAGTGAATGATTATTTGAAATATACGTTTTACAGGAAAAGATTTATGTGGATAACATAGAGGCTAGTGTTTTTGCCTTGAAGAAGCTTGCTGGAAATTGGAAGGACCTTTCTTCGAAACAGTCTTCTCCTCAAGCGCTTGGGGAAACTCTGAAGAGTTTCAGGCAAAAGGTTCGCTTTACATTTAGGGACAATTACAAAAATACCCCCAAGGTTTAATCTAGTTTCAAAAACACCAAACTTTTTAAACTTGATATAATATTTTAAGTAATAAATTAATACAAACTTGTGGGAAATCAATTCATAATAAATTTGTAAATACATATGAATGACTAAATTATTTGCCTAATACAGTGGAATTCATCTGACTTGTATATATATTCCAAAATGGTTTCACTTTTACAGAACGAGAAAGCATTAAGTAACGGTGGAGTAGATGCAGCTCGCCAAGCTTACTTCAAGGATGCGGATAAATACTGCAAGGCGATATTGGGTCGGCTTTCCAGTGGGTTTTCTTGCGTGAAAACTGCCTTATTTACCGTTGCCCTACTGGCTGTGGGGGCCGCCTTTGTGTCCCCTAATCTTGATGCGCTGGATTGGAATAAGGTGCTTGTTCTGTTTAATCAGCAGTCCATCTGATCAATGTTGTAACCATGAGTACGACTCGGAGTTCGAAATATAACCTTGGAAGAGAAGGGAATAGCGAGTTCTGGTGGGTTTACTTACTATATTTATTAGTATATTTGAAAGTGATCATCTGCATGTAAGAGGACATTCGGCTTAATTATATGGAACTAATTTATTTACTTTTTTTTTAAATTCCCCCAGTTTTGGGTTATAGAACATCTTTTGATGTAACAAGCAAGCACCGAACTCTTTGGTTTGCAAAATGAGCACACATAGATGATATAAATGTTTTTGTTTTTGGATAGAGGTTTGATTGAAAAGGATGGTATTGGAAATGCAGATTTTTCATGTTTCGGTGGGTTTAGTTTGTAATTTTGTGTATTGCATCTCCAATTCGTTGAATGGGTCACAATTCGTTAGATGATTTATCTATATACACGCCCGTTAACAAAAGAATGTATATCGTAATCATATTTGGAAAGTGATTCATATCATCCAGTCTAAAATCCATACGTTTTTTCTATTACAAATGGTGAATGATCACAATTATTACAAGCTATAAATATTGGGGGTTGACCATATATATTTTTTCTTATTAATTACAATTTGGATTAATTTATAAAAAATACTATTGTATAAATCTATCTCACCCTCTCTCCCTCCCCCCAATCTCTAACTCAAACACGTTTTGAGTTAGTGAATGCTATCAAAGGGAGTGTGTGACATCGATTTATTTCGGCCATTTTCGATGTTTGTTTTTGTTGAAAATTTTATCATTGATTTCTGTTATAATTTTTGAGTCTACATACAAAATTTTCGGTCAATCGGAGTCCATTATCCGTTAAATCGTCAGTCAAAGTAATGATTTTCATAATTATTTTACACTGAAAAATAGAAACTTTCGGCGTTGATTCCGACCAATTCTGACGTTCGTTTAAATTGGGATTATTACCATTGATTCTTGTTATCGATTCAAGTTCTATTTTTACAGTTTTTCACGTTTAAAATTAGAAACTTTCGTCGTTGAATCTAGCCAGCTACGACGTTGATTTTTTTACCGTTGATTTCTTTTATCATTTCGAGTCGCCATGCAAAATTTTAAACCAATCAGAGTTTGTTTGCCTTATTGATTCGTCGGTCAAAATTTCGATTTTCAACCTTTTTTCACAAAAAAAAGAAAATAAAAAATAGCGAACTTTTCGGCCAAATCCGATGTCGTTTAACCTGAAATTCATCTCATTGAGTTCCTGTTATTATTTCGAGTCAATTGGTATTAGCCTCGCCGCCAACCACCATCGTTTTCAAGGAATGGCCGAAAACTCTTGATCCACGACAAGTTCGATACCTAGCGATATGATTAGCACAATCAATAATCTAACAACTATAACAACCGATAACAAATTGCCACATATAATAATACTAAAAATGCCGCATATAATAATGAGATTATTATTAGTTGCAATAAAATTACCACAACCAGTAATTTAAAAATTAACACAACCGATAATAAATTAACCAATCGATAATTTTAAGATTATCACATACAATAATGTACTCTAAAACTACCACAATCAATAATATTAAAATTATTGCACACAGTAATGAGATTATTACTAGTTTCCATAAGATTAGAACAACCAATAATTTAAAACGCGGAAACATAATTGTTGTAGTATTTAGATTGACACAATTAGTAATAACATTATCCTAGTAATCTAACATTACCACAAGTAGTAATCACATTATGCTAGTATTAAATTACTACAACCAAAAATACTAAAATTACTACATAAAGTAATGAGATTATTAAAGGTTGCGACAAGAATAACACAAATGTTAATAAATTATAAGTACTAGTAAACTTATTACTAGTATCAGTAATCAAATTATCAGATCCTAGTAATCTTATTACCAGTACTAACACCAGTAATCTTATTAACTGTATCTAGTAATCATATTATCAGTACCACTAATTTTATTATAATGACTAGTAATCTTATTACAAATGGCAGTAAATAGTCCTTGATTACATGAAACTTGAGAGTTAATTACAACATTGGTCGTGCAAAGCAACAGGAGTGGGATCCACATTCAATTCACGATTCATAAATTAGTATCACCATACATGAAAACAAATCCATTATTTCTTGAAAAGATGGAATAAAATCTCAGATTTTAGAGAAACTGTGGTTTGAATCAGAAATTCAATTTTTAGTAAATGGAAATAAAAAACTTACGCAACGTGGGAAAATATGGCTTCTCACTTACAATTCACAAAACATGTCCCAACAATTAGCTAAGTAACATATGAAATCAAACTATAAACACTCGTCAAAATTAATTATCACAATGATTCGGTTGAGCCTGAATAACTAATTCTACTTTTGGGAGATTATCAAAACCATAGCCGGTGTCATCTGCGACGATGACATCGAGCCCAATCATAGATCCGTCTTGTTCTCATTAGTATCATCATCGATAAATCATTCTCCTCCTCCTCCTCCTTCTCGACAACTCTTCCGAAAATTTAGAGTAAAAAATAAAAAACTAGCATCTAAGCTATTGATATTCTAAATCCAAAATATTTTATAAGAATATTAAAAATCACAATAATTTAAATCTAAATATAACATAAAACATACATGAACATTAAAAAAATGGCATCAAAGTGAAAGTATGAATGTCCTAAAGACAATTAGATTTAAAGACATTATACTTGATCACAATTATTATATATAATCGTGATATATATGGCATTGCTTTTATAGAATTATTATTTTGATTGTTTGTGATTATTCATATAAATGTTCCCATAGAGTAAATGTTGTCATTGATATGGTGAGATGTCATTGATAAAACATTACTCTTAAAATAGCCACGACTAACGATTATCAAGATTGGGATATTGATAATATGATATATGTCGGCATATGGTCTGCATCACATTTTAGAGAATGCAGTAAGTCTCACGACTGCGAATAATAGTTATTCGTGATGGACACATGGATACTTTGGAGAGTAAGTCAGCATCACATTTTTAGAGAATGCAGTAAGTCTCACGACTGCGAATAATAGTTATTCGTGATGGACACATGGATACTTTTGAGAGTATTGGTAAACCCTACTGATAAGTTATTTATTGTATGTCTATAAACTCATCAGTGTATAAAGCGTGTGATAATCCTTCGACTTGAGGTCAATACGCACCTTATTTGATGAGTGGTGTACTTTGACCATGACCAACGCTTGCACTCCTTTTGGGGTAGATACGGCTTGTGTTGGGTGCACCATGATGTAAATGAAGGTGGTAGTTGAGCCAAGAAAGAATTCATTCCTCGATTGAAATTTCGAGAGAGATCACTCATAATCTTTATATTAGGTCGACTAAAGTCATTGACCAATGCAAGAGACATATTCAATATAGTAATTGAAGCATTGTCTAGTTGTTGACTAATAAAGATTAGATAAATTGATTAAGCCATTGAGATAGACACTTGGATAAATCTTAAACTTAATTGAGTGGTTCGAAATGAAAGGAATTTCACCAAAGCTTTGTATAAAAGTTATAATTCACTGAGTTCAAGTGAATGTTCTTTATATATTGAGTTCGTCCAGCTAAGCCATCTAGGAGTTTTGTTTGGATCATCATTGGATTGATGTCATATATAAAGGCCTATAGGGTCACACTATATGCGATTAGTTTTTTGATTTAAGAGTGTATCAAGAAAGTATTAAATATTCAATTTAGAATTGTAATATTTAATTGTTAATAATTATGATATTAATTTCTATTTGATAGAAATTATTTAATTAAACTAAATTGGATTTGGATTTAATTATCTATGTTATATTAATAAAGGTACTTGGGCTAAAATTGTTTTGGGCCCATGTCTTGGACAAGTCCAATCCTTTTTAGGATTAGGATTCTCTTTTGTACCTAGTATAAATATAACATAAAGTCATAAGTTGTATACGATGAAAAACAAGAGAGTTATTAGAAAACATAAATCCTAATTTTGAGATTGGGAGTTCTTGAGCTTTCGTGGGATTTCCTAGCTTTCTTCACGATAGCAATACATTGGAGTCGGATCTTGCAGTCGGAGATTAATCGCGTGGATACCTTAGTGTTGAACTCGGACCTGAATTTAATGTAAGAGTTTCATGCTATTATCTCGTTTATTTATTATATAAATATATTCGTTCAAAGGATGGATCTGTTGGATGCAAAACTTTTAAAACTTCAGCTGCACGAGCATGGTGTTCGTCTCTACGAATTCCAACACAAAGAGTTTATTTTATTACTTCCCGGTGGTGACATAAAGAGCGAGCATTCCCAATCGACATCACTTTTAACGGATGATGCATATAAGTTCAAAAAGTTGTCGAACTCACAACTGGAGAAAGCTCTTCACTATCTATATCATTATTTGAAATAATAATAATAATAATAATAATTATAATTATAATTTTTAATAGTGAAATTTTTTTTTACCATCCGAACTATTACGATTTCACAACTTACCATACGAGCTTTTTTTTGGGACAAACCACCATCTGAACTATGCGTTCTTTGCAACTCACCCTCGAAACCAGAATTTTGGTGGTTTTGGATACCAAATCCGGTTTGTAAAGGATTTTTTGGTAACTTTCAACTGATAAATTATATATATATATATATATATATATATATATATATATATATATATATATATATATATATATATATATATATATATATATATATATATTTGTTAATGTTGTTAACTATTAATGATGATTTGTCGGCGTGAGAGCGTTTTAAGACTGAGGTGTACCAATCAGATTCTTCAAAAAATGACGTGTCGTCGTGTGGTTAATAGGGGGTCTATTTTGGAATGAGGCCAAAATTCTAACCAGGTATAAATAACAATTTTTTTTTTTTAATTTTTGTTAATGTTTTTTTTGTTCACCGTTTTAGGGTTCGTTTCTTTCTTTTCTATGTTTTTTACGCCTTGGGCAGCTGCCCCTTCTATTCTTTCTTTTCATTTTTTTGTTGGCTTTCGTTTCTTATACTTTATACAGATCTGTTGTTGATATGGATCTTTTTATTTTATACAGATCTATCAGCAGAATGGCCGATTCTTGCATAGACAAAGAAAAGACCAAATAGTTGCGTTTTCTTTTAATAATAATAATAATAATAATAATAATAATAATAATAATAATAATAATAAAGTATTTAGTTTGTTGCAGAGTGGATAAGGGGTTCTGTAGAGATCTGTAACTTATCACAGATTCAGCGTACCGGATGCAGCACCATCCCAAACCAATGCCATCATCACTAACGGTATTTATTTTTATTACTGACTTTTCAACCCTTTAATCTACGAATCGCCTAAGAAACTTTGTCCCCACAAATTCATTTTCGAATTTTGTTTCATTCAAACCTCTCATTTACAAATTGCAGGCCTAAAGAACACAGCAGCGGCGAGAGCATGATTTCGTTAGCAACCACAAGAGTGCAATTTTGGTAAAAAATTTCATTCACTTTTTTCTACCTCCGGATGGATCTTTCTTTCCACAAATCCCCTTTTAATTTTTGTTTCATTTTTTTTTCAGCCCTTTCATCTACAAATCGTTGGCCTAAAGAACATGCAAGCGCGAGCAGATTAAGTGTAATTATCAAACATGGTGGGAAGAAGTGATTTGATGGTTGAAGTGATCGCAAAGGAGCCATCAAGAATTTTAATTTTATTTATGGAATATTTTTGTTCCCCATTTCTCGGTGCAATTTGTGGTTCTAAAGAATTTTATTTTGATGCTGACTGTTCGGGAGGGCCGACTCGAAGGATTTTATTCAAGTTAGGTGAGTGAAAGATTTATATTTAGATTAATTGTATTTTTTGTTAAGTTCTTTGTTTTGCTTTCTTGCTTTTAGTGTTCATTTTCTGTTGTGGATTATTTTGAATGTCAGTAGTAGGTTGAAGTTCATCTTCTATTTTGGAAAAGAGTTTTTTTTTTTTTTTGTTGCAGTAGAACCCTTAAATTCTTTTCTTAAGTTGGAAAATTGTTGATCGAAGAGTTTAATGCGTAGAAACACTTATTCATTTGAGAATCAGAGTTGTTTTTGGTTGAAAAACTAAAACTGACCACAAAGGCTTGAGTTAACAAGTTGTTTATCACATATTGCCCGTGAAAATCGCGGGTTTTAATCAGTATTTAGTGATTTTGTTTCGTATAATCGGATTATTTTAATTATTTTATATTGTTAAGCAAAAATTTGGTATATCTTTTTCTCATTATGATTCATGGAATCTGTTTTTGTAAAATTATAATTTTTCATCCCATGTCTTATAGTATTTGTGAAGTGAATACATTATTAAGTTTGGTATAGTTTTGTAGCTTCCAGAATGTAATTCAAAGTTTAGTACTCATTTGTGTTTGAGAAGTGATCATCTTATGAAGTTTGTATTCAATTTTGTAGATTCCGAAATGTAATTCCAAGTATATATTGCACATGTAAATATATAGTTGGTAACAAATCTCAATGTATAAACTGATTATTTTCTCTACAAATATTATTATTTATTCCTTTTTATTGATTTTGTTTATTATTTTGATTATTTTAATTTCTAAATGAATTGGTTAATGTTACTGTGAATTTGTTATGCAAGTTGGAT
>BMAC01000065.1:926512-958943 GCA_014905375.1 Phtheirospermum japonicum
GGTTTTGGTTCAGGTTTAGTGTTTTTCAATAATCATAATATTTTCAAGAATCGATAAAAATTATTCAGCCCATGTTTTGACCTATTTTTTTTGCCACACAGCAAATCTGATTCGGTTATATGATTTCCCAAAAACAAAATTAAAAAACTTCGCCTCAAACCTGCAAATCGATGAGTGCAGAAATATATTCTAAAAATTTATTGCCTATTTGTAAAGATCTTTTTACTCTTTTGACATGATAATTTTTTCATATTTATAATGATCGGTTTGTTTCAGAGTGCGTATACCAGATATTTGGAAGGCGGGTTTGATCACTAATTTTGCAGATAATAAGCTTGAAGATGCTATACCGGTTACGCTTARGAAAYAAAATGCAAGCTCATTTTCGGGTAAGTTTTGTAATGATCAGTTTTAWGTTTGGCTTTATTACAAGAACTACATTAAGGTTTGTTTTAATTAAAACAAACCAATTATCTTTTAAATTCAGGTTAGTATTTTYCTTTTAATAAAGATCCCCAACTGATGGTGCAATTTGTAAACCAGAAACCAATACCAAGTAAGCATTAGTAATCTTAGCCCTATATGATGAGACTTCCAACATTTTTTWAAGTTATTTTTCAARATTAAACAGGTTYCATGGTAATGGAATCATGTATTTATTTTTTGATTTTGTTTTATATTATGTTATTGCGATTTGATTTTTTTTAATGAATTTTGTATATATTTGTTTGTAATTGCAAACATATATATGCGACGGAGGTGTTGGTTTTGGCCGGCGTTGATTCCCGGTGTCATTTATTTTGGGATGGCGACTGTTGTGGGGCTGTGGTGGTGTTTCGGCCAAGATGCGGGCTGAAGTTGCGGTGGTGGTGGAGAAGGCGACAGGTGGGTGGCGTTTCTTGGATTAATTTATTTATTTTTTGATTAATTTGTGTTTTCTTGGATAATTTTTGGGATTTTTGTGATTTTTATTGGAGTTTTCTTGGATTATCTTCATATGATTTTTAGCCATACAAGTCCTTATCTAAGTGTAAATTATAAAAGAGTATACTGGTGTTTTACATGTTAACAGCAATATAAATCTCTTAAGAATGAGCTTGTCTRATCCTATAAGTGTGAAAATCAATTTTATTTATTATAGGATKGATGTGGTTTATTCTTACTCTGAAGAAGAATATRTRCAAGTATCAATTTGGTCAGTATGTGTGGACATACATGATTCTTATAGTGGTGTTCATGCAGTCTTCGTTCACTGTCCCTAATATATTCGAWGGAAGATGCTGAAGTTTTTTTTTTTTTTTAATTTCAATTTATTTCTTTAGCTTTTACTTAACAAAACGGATTTGGTATCCAACCACCAAAATTCTGTTTTCGGGGGGTAAGTTGCAAAAAATGCATAGTTCAGATGGTGGTTTGTCCCCAAAAAAGTTCGTATGGTAAGTTGTGAAAATTGTAATAATTTGGGAGGCAAAAAGTTTTTTTCCATTTCTAATAATAATACACTCACCTATATACTAAACGAAAAGATTCTGATCCTACGTGTCTACTTAGAAAGCTTCGAGTTGATGTTTGATTTTCTGGTGGTTAGAATGATTACTTGACGAGTCTTAGAGGTTTGTAAACTTACTAAGTATAAGAATTATATATCCACCTAATTTATTATAGTTCATTTTATTATATTTTGCCTAACTTAATCTTTTAGTTTTTTTATATTGCCTAATTTAATATATCTCTTTAATTATTTTTTTTAATTCAATATTTCTTTTTATTCTTCTAATATAAATATATAAAAAGTTATATATAATTAGAAAAGAATCTAAATTACTTATCTTAATTAAAAGACTATCACTTATATGATAATGTTAATTACAAAACAAGAAACTTAATTATTTATTAATAATTTAAATAAGTTGTATTTATGTTAAAATTTAAAATATTCTTATTCTTAGAATTTCAAATATATAATATAAATAAATTACGAGTGATTTGTAATAATACAAGTATTAAATTAAATATTATTAATAATTCAATTAATAAAAAATTTATAAATTTATGTAATAATAATTAATCAATATTGATTGGACACTGGTACAATAAGACACGAATCGAGAATATGACATATTTTGAATTTCTATAATTATGTAACTAAGAATTATTATAGAATTTAATCTAAGTATTAAAATATAAAAATATTTAATAATAACAACTTAATAGAAATTAGACACGGGTCGAGCGTGTAACAAGTTTTGAATTTATTTAAGTACCCAAATAGAAGATTATTAATGAATTTAATCTAAATATTAAAATAGAAAAGCATTTAATAGTAAAAAATAATAGTTGATAAATAGTAACTAGATATCAGTACAAGACACGAGTTGAAAATACGTTATATTTTGTATTTTTTTTAATTTCTTGATTAAATAAATCTATAATAATCAGAAATATTTTTATATTTATCTTTTGATAAATCTGGTATACCACACGGTGTTAAACTTCTAATAATAATAATAATAATAATAATAATTATTATTATATTATTAACATCGTACAAGAGTTTCACCTTGAGCGTCGGACTATCTCATGTTACATCAGTAAGCTAAAACTGCAATAGTTCTTTCAATAATCCATTTTAAGTTATATGATAAATATGTCTTGGAGACAAAATGTTTGAGTAAATAGGGAAGAAAGAATGATGCAACCCAATACGACTCACACGAAATACATAAAATTTTCACTTAATTTCACAAGTTAATAAAAAAACAATTCAGCTAAAAATGAGCCAAAAAAACACAATTAGTTAGCTTTATATATATATATATATATATATATATATATATATATATATATATATATATATAAAATTTTATTTTATTTTATTTTTTGTGCAAAGGAGTTGATATTGGTCTAAATACAATTTGGTGCTTGTAATTTAATTTGATACTGTGTGCAATTATTGTAATTAAATATCTAGAAAAGCTAGTAGGAGATTATGTCAATTATTGAACAATTAACAACTACTATATATTTTCCTTCATTGCACCATTATCAGAACATACTTTCTTCTTGCTCATTTCAAGGAAAATCCACTCAGCCCTACCCGAAGGCTTTATCAATTGACAATCTCTTCTTTCCTTTGATTTGAAACTTGAATATATAAACAAGCAAGCCCCTAAGATTTTCTTTACCAAGTAACATAAACATATACAACGGAGAAAATCTTGAAGTGTGCCAAAGAATATTTAGTTCGCGAAAATCAACTATGGTTCATCACACGAGGCATCACCTGATTGGGCAAGCTTTATGTGCATGGTTTAACATAAATATAAGCCTTCGACCAGCTCAACCTCATAGTAACTGATGTGGACCAAAATATCCGTACGTGATATTATTTATTTGATGAGGTTATTTGTGATTAGGGGTGAGCATTCGGTCGGTTCGGTCGAAAATCGAACCGAACCGAAATAACCGAAACCGAAATTTGTATAAAATTTCAAACCGAACCGAACCGAAATTCGGTATAAAACCGAAAAAACCGAAAACCGAAATTTCTACAAAATTGCAAACCGAACTAAAACGAAAATATATTTAAAACCGAATTAACCGAACCGAACCGATATGATAAAAAATAATAATAAGTAATATAAAAATTATATATTTTATTTTTTAATTATATTTCGGTTAAAACTGAACCGAATCGATTTTTTTTTTTGTAAAACCGAACCGAACCGAATTAACCGATTTTTCGGAATTCCCAAACCGAAAACCGAACCGAATTTTCAAAAAATCGAAGCGAACCGAAAATTTCGGTTCGGTTAGTTTTTTCGGTTTTTCGGTTTTTTGCTCACCCCTATTTGTGATAAGCGACCTCATTTCTAGAAGAGTGTGTTCCTCCTGGAAGATGGGCGAGCTGTATTGTGTTCTTAGAAAGTGAGTGAGCTGGTTTGTGTAGAGTAGCCACCTGTAGTATGGGGATGAGTTCTCATATAGGGTCGTGACCTCTTGTATTTTGAGCTGTATAATTGAGCTCGAGTGTGGGTTTTATGAATGTTAAGCCCGTGGGCTTAAGGTGATTGTGTTATGTGGCTTTCGGTGGGCTGTATAAAGGGCCCAGGCCTGTTGTGAAGAGGTTTATTATATATGAGAACTTAACACGTGGAGAGAGTCCTAATTGAGAGTCGGTTGTGGAGTTGTATTGTGAATGGAATTATGGTTAGAGAAGGTAACCCTAAATTGAGGAAGATCTCCCATACCTTTATATAAAGGGGSGAGTACCTCTCATTATTTTMKRAAGTCGATATCATTATATTGCATTATTATTGAGAAGAGAAGAGAAGTGTTGAGTGTTTTTCGCTTATTAACTTAAGCGTCGGAGGGCCTTAACGGGCTCGAAATCCGGCCCGTTCGAGGCGTTGTTTTGCAGGATTGGCGAGGTCGCTTGGAGGATAATTGAAGACTTTGAAGTTCGCTGTGACGTATTTGGAAGTAGTGTCAGGTCGCTGATCTCTTTTGAGGTTAGTACCCCCTTATTTGGTGGTTCAACTTTTTGGACTTATCAGTAACACATAAACATGAAGGTTTAAGTTTTCCCAAAGTAGTTATTTACATTCTTTCAATATCTCATCAATAAGTTTCCTCTTCGCAACAAAAAATAAACGGTATTGGCAAGGATATGACAAAAATGGTATGAAAATGATATTAAAAAAAAAAGGCACTGCATCTTCGCATATGTATACTTCATAATTCTCAACTATAAACCTAAATAAAAGCAAATAATTCCACAAAATCGAGCTAATTAGAAATCAATTTTCACCATAATCAGCTTAACAAAATCGGCCAAGCAAGGCATGAGACTCTTCTCCTTTGTTCAGTTTTTTATTTTCCAAACCATTCCGATCCAAATTACCCATCTCCTTGGTAGAAAGACTGAGCTTCAAATCCACAGTCTCAGCAAATCCTCGTCTCCCTTAATTAACATTACTTTTCTGATCTCCGGCGCGTCTGGGCAATCCAATCTCCATCCGCTACTTAGTCTCCTCAAGCCCCAATTTATTTGATGGTTAATGAGACAAAATCTAAAGCTTCCTCTTATTCCATGTCACGCTATTCAATAATCAAAACTTGACTTAATTGATAGGCTTTGTAATAGGTGAAAGCGGTGGAGGAAGGCGACGCAGTGGCGGTGGAGAGTTGAAGTGAACGGGATGATGGAGAGAGTCTATTAGTCGATTAACGTGAAATAGAAACTCAAGGTAAAATGTCCTAATTTTGGACTAAAATAGCTTGTGGTAAAAATGATGGAAAATTTGTAATTAGATGTGCAAACTAGTGGGTACAAATGTCTTTTAATATGTATTTATTGATCATTTTTCTATAAAATATGAAATACAAACATAATTAATTAAAATAATTCGTGAATTGTAGCAAAGCTAATTTAAAAAAAAAACAAAAATGGCCAAGAAAATAAAAAAGATTAAAAGAAAAGGCACTTGTGTTAGCATTGAATTGTTGGATTTGGTATTCAAAATCTCTATATTGCTAGAGGTGTTAATATTGTTTCGGTTAATCGACGAACGGTCGGTTGCGGTCCAAGGTCAACGGTTCAATTAACTGTTGATCATGGTTCACATTTGAAACCAGAACCGTGAACTGATTTACGACGTTTTGGTTAGATTTGTAAAATATTAGAACCGGAACCGCCGGTTTAACCGAAAAAGATATTATTGATGAACTGTATGTTCAAAATGGTCGATTAAAATTGGCTGTTAAATCGGCCGGTTCGAAGATCATTTTGAAATCAACGACCTGAATGATAGAGTTTTTTGTGAACAACGGCTAGAAAAAAATATTGTTGGAATAACTGCCCAATTAACCGAAACTTGCCGGTTTGAACCGAAACCGGCGATTTCACTTCCAACGGCTATTTTTCAATTTTTTTTTTAAAATTAATTTCTACACCTATAAATACCCTCTTCTACAAAAAATCTCACACCAATTCATCTCTCATCATCATCATCATCACCATCATCATCATCTTCTTCTTCCACTCTTATATTTTCAAGTTTCCAGTTGTGAATTTGTGAGTATATACTATCAAAGTATCAATAACCAATCTTTTTCTTTTCGTTTTTATAATCTTTTTTCTAATATTATTATGATAAACTCTTCTCGCAATACTAATACTAATTGAGGTAAAGACTTTTAGGTCTAGGACCTTCGGCCTTACCGACGATTATGTTTCCGATGATATGACGGCGTAAGAAATTGATGAATTATATAGTCAAATCTAATTCGATGAGGATTTACCCACCTCAAACGAACCTGAACCACCGATCCATGTCAATCTTGATGAAGATGAAGAAGAAGAGGGTGCTAACCGTACTATGCCGCCACTGCCTCCAGAAAAATCGAATGCAAAAGAATACCAATCCCCCATCTTCAAATATCATTTCACAAAAATGGTGATTGATGGTTCAAGTTGGGTAAAATGTAATTATTACTCAAAGCACTACTCCTTCAATGGTAATAATACCGGTTACAGGACGAGGACATCACACATGGAGAAGAAGCATACCAAAAATTAAAATTGATAGCTCTCATATACAAATAAACTTCTCGTCTTCATCTACCGTCAAGGCCGGCGGTCAAGGTACGAGTTCTAATTTATTTAAATATATTTAAGTGGTCATATTAATTTTATTTGAATATTTGTTGCCGTTATGGGTCTTCCTTTTAGAAAAAATGAACTCATTCAATAGCTGAAACTCAATTAAAAAAATAAATAAAAATTGCACGCATTATACAAGTTTCTAAAACAAGAACCTAAGAAAGAAAAGAAGGATGTCCACCTAAACAACTCCATCACAAATTATACAAAACGAATGAACGAACATCGGATCTGGAAAATCAATTGTGTTTCCGCATAAATTCAAACTACTTCTAAAAGGAAGACCCATAGGGCTCAACTTCTACACACTGCTGCAAGCTGTGAGTGCGTGAAGATCTCGGCTTGGATTCAAGATTTGACCGCCATTGTTCAGGTCATATATTGCTGTACAAAGATGGTTGCACAGGAGTTTACCGCTGACCTAAATAAACCCCTTGTTTTCCAGGTTGGCCATCTTGGAGAAGCTTATTAGGACTGGGTCCACCAGCCAATTGTTAGCAAAGAAGGGCCTCGATTTTTCGAAAGTGATTTCTGGGAGTTTTTGACGCGCACACAATGGTGGGTTATACCGGTTATTTGGATCCCAGTTGTTTGCTGGTCCGTTTCAAGGTCCGTTAGCATGGGCCATACAATCCCTAAGGTGTTAGTGGTTGCAGCACTTGGGATTTTGTCCTGGACGTTGGTTGAATATACACTGCATCGTTTCCTTTTCCACATTGATACAAGAGTTATTGGGGGCAACACGGCCCATTATCTTCTCCATGGTTGTCATAACAAACACCCGATGGATGGTTTACGCCTTGTTTTCCCGCCTGCTGCAACTGCTGTTCTTTTATTTCCATTTTGGAATTTTATAAAATTAATCTCTACTCCGACCACTGCTCCTGCATTATTTGGTGGTGGTCTACTGGGTTATGTGATGTATGACGTGACTCATTACTACGTGCACATTATTTGGTGGTGGTCCTGCATTAAATGGGTCTTCCTTTTAATAATGTCCATACTATTCATTATCAAGAGTATAATAGAAGTGCATTTAATCCATGTAGTACTAGTATTTCACATGATAAGGCTACTCGAGATCTTGATAAGATGGTTGGTAACATAAATTGATTTTGCTTCCTTGTTTCATATTGCCTCAATATATTTGTACATTTGGATTGATAATTCTTGTACTTTAAACAAACATTTGGTTGCATATTAATACTCAACATTCCGCGGTAAATATTTTGTGAAAAATATCCGTTATTTTATCAAACTATCTTTAGGTAGCAAAATACTTTCAATTTCATTAGATAATATCGCCACTAATACGACTAATTTAGAATTTTTAAAAAGTTTTTGTCAACCTTGTATTGGTGGTAAGTTTTTTTTTTAATGTTAGATTTATTTGTCATATTTTGAATTTATGTGTTCAAGATGGGTTAACTACTTTCAAAAATGAAATTGCTCCAATTAGGAGTGCGGTATTCATATTGCAAAAAAATGGCGAAAATATTGACGAAATAATGGTCTACATCCGAACAATTTTTCTATTGATGTGCTAAATCATTGGAAATAATTATAAACTGCTAAATGATTCTTTTGAATATAGATAAGCATTGTGTTCTTTTTTTGCTGCTCAAATTATCGATTTTGTTTTATTTTTCCAAACGTGAGATGATTGTTATAATATGATGTCCCTTTTCAAAAAAATTTAACGACGTAACCGTGACTTTATCCGGTATTTATTATTGTACCTCTAAACTTCTTCTTGATCAATGTATTCAAATTGTACTTATTAGTGTTTTTTTTTATTGAAGTCGCTTCACAGTGGTTGCATTACTAGCATGTTGATGAAATGAATCAAATATTTTTTTTATACATTCATGATATTTTCTTGATAGCGAAAATATTAGACCTGGATTATCGAAGCAAAAGTTTAGAAAACTTACTTTCAATTTATTATGAAGCATTAAGTTTTTTTCCTAAAAAATTCGGGCATTGAACTCCTAGCCCCATAGTTTGTACTCAACAAGCTAAAGAATCCTTAATTTCTCTTTTTAATGGAATACACCCAAAACTCTAGCGATTTTAATGATCCACCTTCACCTTCCCCCAATATTGGTACTAATTCTAATATAAGATCATTGTTAAACGACTCTCAACAACCTCTTCGAATACTAAGCAAAAATGACAAAGGGCTAGTGGCTAGTGCTAGTCGAACTAAAGAATTAAAATCCTAATTAGGTAATTTTGAATTGGTAAATATCCTGAAAAGGCTCGATGGTACTAATGATCTTGTACAACTTTAGGCGAGAATGACTTCTATTTTTCCTACACTTTCTAGGATTGTAAATGAGGTTCTCGTCATTCCTGTTTCAACGATTTTTTTTTAACAAACCTTTAGCACGTGAGGCTTTGTGTTAGATGATCGACATTCTAACTTATTGCCTAAAAATCTGAAACATCAAATGTTAATTAATGATTGGATTAAAGCCAAAAAATACGAACAATAACTACTACTCGATGAAGACGAAGAAAGCAACTATCACGATAGCACTTTGGGAAGCAACGATGACAATGAATGAACAAAGATGACCTCCTCTACTATCCACGTAGGTAAGTAAGGTAAGTATATGAATCATGTGAACTTTGATTCCTCTATGTTGATACGTAGCCAATCAATTATAATATGTTAAAATCTTTGAATTCTAATTTCTAATATTGGAATTAAAATCAAGTCTTTTGTTTTAAAAAATAATTTATTTTACTCTTTTTTTTTCAAAAATAAATCTGAACTACGTTGATTCCTCTGAGTTAATTCAAATATCAAAAGTTAAAGTTTCGAATATTAATTTCTAACATTAGAACTACAGTCAAGTTCTTTTTCAAAACAAACATTTGTTTTTAAAGATTCTATTTAAATTTAATTCTTCAAATTTCATTTAAGTTTTTCGTTTATTTTTTTAACTTCTTATAATTCTATTTTTAATCTTTTTTTTTTTCAGAATACATAAAAAAAAAAGATAAAAAAAATTAGCAATTTTAAACCGAACCAAAAACAAGTCCAAGCGAAATCGTAATCGGTTCTCTACCAGTTCGGTTACTGTTCATGGTCCGATGGTTTGTAACTGCCGATTCAAAAATCGGTCAGTTCTAACCGTATTAACACCTCTATATATTGCGTTTGGGTGTATGGATACATAATATTTTATATTTTCAATGTTAGAGAAAGATATGCAAAATGCTACTTTAATTTTTTATTTTTTTTAATATTTTTACGATGTGGTGAAAGCTTTATTTAACTATTTTTCCGTACTCATTTGATTTTCAATTAAGTATTCCTACAAACTACTTTTACTAATAATCTTGAGCTTGGAGGTTAACTAGTAATTGTAGGAAACCATCAAAAGCTTGTAGCATTTTATAGGAATATTTAATGGAATACTCGTTAAACATTTTTTTTCATCCTTAAAATCAAATCAGTTTCAATCGTCATAGAAAATGTCGATTTATATAAGTATTAGTGAATATTTCAAAATTTTATGTAAGGACAAGAAGTTATTCATATTGATCTCGGTGTTGCTATTAAAAAATTGGGAATCGACCAATAAATACATATATCTCATGTTTTATTTTTTTTCACTAATTATACATTGGATCAAAATAAGTTTATATAAAAATGGAATCTACTACTAGATACAAAGATCTCATGTTTTTTTTTTTCATTAATGTTTGATTAAAATACATTTGATATATCAACCTCCCTCATAATTCAGTCATGAATTACGCTAGCTACGACTTTAGTTTAATTTGAAAATTTACAATTAAATGACCACTAAATCGTCAGTCAGAATTTTGATAATTTTAATAATATGTGAGATCTAGTGAGCAAAATACATAAATACGTAATTACAAGATTATCCCTATTAAAAATAATATAATAATAATATCTATAAACAACACACCACCACCACCACCACCACCACCACTACTTCATCCAACCTCCCGTCGGCCACCCCCCGCCGTTGCCGCTACAACTGTCCGTCCGCCGCCATCGGAGATTTTTCCGGCGAATTTTTTTTCCCCCAATTTTTTTTTTCCGCCCAACAAACATAAAGTAGGAAATCTCACTATAAAGTAAGAAATTCTTAATAAGAAATGTTCTTACTTTTCCATACATAAAGTATGAAATTTTCAATATAAAGTAGGATTACTTTTTTTGAACATAAATTAAGAAAATCTTTATCTTAGGAAATAAAGTAAGAGATTTCACTATAAAATAATAAATCTTCTTACTTTTTCAAACATAAAATAACAAATTTTCTTACTTTATATACTTTATTACCTTTTCGAACATAAAACTCAAAATTTTACCATAAAATAACATATAGTTGTATTAAATAAGAAATACATAATAATTTGATATTAAGCAAGAATTCTTTTTTAGATTTTTTTTGGTGTGTAATAAGTAAGAAATACATAACATCATTTGCACATCAAAGCACAAAACTTTTGCAATCAAATAAAATACTTTTTGTTATCAACTATGAATTTTTGGCAATTAAATAAAAAATATGTTACATATAGTAAGAAATTCGGACATATAGTAAGAAATATTTTCGGTGACCGGAAATATTTTTGAACATTCAGTAAAAATGTTTGGACATATAGTAAGAAATTATATAGGTTGAAAAAAAAAACTGACTACACTGACTCCATGGACATTAGAAAGAAATCTTATGGGCGAAAAAAAAAAAACACCGAAAATAAACTGTGGTGGTCGAAAAATATTTTCAGATGATCGGGAAAAAAAAATCGGTGAACGAATTTTTTTTTCCGACGACCGGAAAATTTTCCGGCTGGCGGCAGCAGGTGAGGCGACAACCCAATTAATTATTATTATTATTATTATTATTTTTAATAGTAAGGGTATTGTGGTATATTCATATCACAATTTTAGATTATTTAGTAAAAAGTAGGCACTATTTAACTTAAAATTGGATGAATGACTAATTGACAAATAGACCTCCACTTGGAGGATTATTCGACAATTTCCCTTTATTATATATAAATTTATTGATCATTTTCCCTTCAAAAAACCATTAATTACATTAACACACTATGGCTAATGAAAATAAAGATTGAAGTGGTACACAAAAATGAATTTTTATTGAGAGTGGGTAATATCATAAATGATTTTCATTGATGCATCGAATTCGCTTATTTAGCACTCGATATAATTAAAAAGATTAACACTACTTTAATTAAATTTTCAACACAATCATATTGAGGAAGAATATCGGTTGAACAGAATCTAGTGAAACACAGTTGGTCCTTTTCTAACTGCAGACCGAAAATCATAAATTAATAACAAACTATAGGAGTATTTAATAATATATAATGTAAATAATCATCATGAAAATACTGTATATAAGAAAAAAACACGTGGGGCCTCGAAATAATAATAAAATAAATAAATAAATAAAATCCAGGGGATAGCGATAAACAACCCCTTTACTCTCTTTCTCTCTCTAGAAACAGCAATAGAGAGAATTCAGGGACTCCGAATTTTAAGAGTAAGATAGATATCAGCAGATAATTGGGGCGATCTCAAGGTAAATGGGAACACTTCAGTCATGGCGAAAAGCTTACGGCGCTCTTAAAGACCACACTAAACTTGGCCTTGCCCATGTCAATTCCGATTTCAAGGTAAATTTATTTAACTATCGATTTGTATATCAACGCGTGCGTGTTTCTGTGAGTGTGGGATGATCCGATTATGGGTTTCGGGTTCACTGTATTTGATTACAGAAACGATCAGGATAAACAATCTCAAATTGAGATTTATTTATCTTTTTAATATTTTATTTATTTTTTACATTGTGTCAAATGAAAGGATGTGGATGTCGCGATCGTCAAGGCTACAAATCATGTGGAGTGTCCACCCAAAGAAAGGCATCTCAGGAGTGAGTTCCTTTTTTTCTTTTTTTAAAATAATATTTTTATAATATTAAATTCGTGTAGTTGGACCCATTTTAAGTTTTGTGTTGAGAACGTTCTTTAGATTTCTGTATTTAGTATATGAAGTTTTTGAGACACTGGTTTTTCAATTTCTAGGGTGACGATTGTCAAATTTTAGATTTGCTTGAAATGATAGGGTCTACATTTTGGTTTAGGATATTTCTGGGAAATTCACATTGGACTCTTGAGGCAACTATGTGAAGTTTCCACTTTTTTTTCCCCAAAGTTACAGAAATTAAATGAATATTGGGGTTATTACAAAATTTAGTAGAAATTTGTTTTTATGAATTGTATTATAAGATGCAAACCAAAAGAAGTTAAAGAAAGAAAAAATGAAAAAGAAAAAGAAAAAAAGAGGAAAATAAGGATTTGCATTTTGTGCTATTGAACTCAACTGCGGCCTACTCTAGGATTTGTTGTCATTTAGTGACAAATGAGTTTGATAGTATCCGGATGCTTCTTGCAGAGATTTTGGCTGCCACATCAGCGATTCGCCCACGGGCTGATGTGGCGTACTGCATACATACACTTGCAAGACGACTGGCAAAGACGCACAACTGGACGGTATGGATCTCACTGTAAATGAGCTTCAATTGAATTCTGTGTATATTCTCTTGTTACTTGTTCCACTTGATTGGTATATTATATTATTTTTGGTTTGACCAAATTTAGTTAGTTTGTTTATGTTTCTCCTCTTCCATTTTTTCAACAGGTGGCATTGAAAACACTAATAGTAATACATAGAGCCTTGAGAGAAGGTGATCCTACGTTTAGGGAGGAGGTGTTGAATTTCCAGCACAGATGCCGTTTTCTCCAAATGTCCAATTTCAAGGATGATTCGAGCCCTATTGGCAAGTGGTTTCTGATTTTTATATTTTATTTTTTTTTCCTTTAAATAATCCCTTGCACTTTTTGTAGGAAAAATTATTTTAGGGATAGTTACAAAAACCACCCTTGAGGTTTGGTCAAATTATCAAATATATAAAAAAAATACAAAACAAAAAAACCTTACTTTGAAATTTTAATGAAAAATAAAAACTAACGGAAATTGCTGATGTCATCAAATATTTTAACAATTTCATCCATACACTTTCTAAAATTTCCCAATAACCCCTACTCTTCGTTTTACATTTTACATTTACATCCCTCAGTTTTTGAAGAATATTAAAAGTAGCCATACGAAATACCGGGGCGATTTATAATATTTTGAAAAGTTGAGGGGTGTAATTGTAAAATAGTTGCTAACGTCTGCAAATTTCGTTAGATCAATTAATGGTTGGTGCAAAATGTTTGATGGAAACAAATGTCATGGGTGTTTTTGTAATATTTAAAATTAGTGTTTTTTTTTTCTGGGCGAATAACTCAATCCTTTAGGGTGTTTTGTAATTATCTGATAATTTTACTTCGTTTTAATGCGTATTTCCCTCTTTCTCCAGCTTGGGATTGCTCTGGCTGGGTACGGACATATGCACTCTTCTTGGAAGAACGGCTAGAATGCTTTAGGGTACTTAAGTACGACATTGAATCTGAGCGTCTACCTAGACCCTCACAAGATAAGGTGTGATTTAGTTCACCAGTGTTGAAATTTCATGGCCTATATATATATATATAGGGGACTTCTACGGTGTCGTGAAGGTACCATTCCCCACTTAATCAGAACCATTAGATTCAAAGTTGGTTATGAATAATGGTAAGATCAAGTGATGTAAATGCAGGGGGGCTAGGAGGTATGGTGCTTTCACGGCACTGTAGTCATTTCCATATATATATATATATATATAAATTAATTAATTTTTTTATCAGGGTTATAGTAGAACTCGAGACTTGGACAGCGAAGAACTTTTAGAGCACTTGCCTGCTTTACAACAGCTTCTATATCGTCTTATTGGATGTCGGGTACTCTCCGGGATTTTATGACTTTCATTCTTTTGTTAATATCGTTATTCTTTTTTCTTTTTTTTTTTTTTTCTTTCTGAATTTCAAACCATTAGTTGTGAGAAAAACTATTTTTGACAAATCTTTATTAATTTACAGCCTGAAGGTGCAGCTGTGGGCAATTATGTAATTCAGTATGCCCTGGCCTTCGTATGTGTCCTCTCTCTTCACCCTCGCAATATTTATTAATTAATTAATTACAATAAATAATTTAAGAATGGCTTGCTTACATTTCCTTAGCAATGTTTTGTTATTTCAGGTGCTCAAAGAGAGCTTTAAAATATATTGTGCCATAAATGATGGAATAATCAATCTTGTCGACAAGGTTAACGAAATATATAGTTTCAGCAATCCTATATATATATATATATATATATATATCAAAATTGATGGGTTTGTATTTGATAAACTCGAAATCGGTCTTTCTTGATTTTGCATATCAGTTTTTTGAGATGCCGAGACATGAAGCCATTAAAGCCCTCGATATCTATAAAAGAGCTGGCCAGCAGGTAGCCTCTTGCTCTCAAAACTCAAATCAGCGATTTTTTATTCCATTTAGCTTGTTATACTCTCTATAATGTTTATTTTTTTATTGCAGGCCAATAGTCTTTCTGATTTTTATGAAATTTGTAAAGGACTCGATATCGCTAGAAACTTCCAGTTCCCTGTTCTGAGAGAGGTAATTAATTGTTGAGGATTTGGTGATTTTGGCTGGTTCATATCTCCAGGAGTCTGGTTGATTTTTTTATTTTATTCTGTTTCACGGTTCTACAGCCTCCCCAGTCGTTTCTTGTAACCATGGATGAGTATATAAAAGAAGCACCAAGAATGGTTCCTGTTCCAAGCGTGACCTTGGTTAGTATTTTTATTCAAGGGCAATGACTTTTTGGTATCATGATTTTTCCTGCATATTCAAATCATTATTGTTATTGTAACTATTATTCTCGTAGTTATTATTTAATTATTATTAACTATTTATTAAAAAAAAATATTCTACCGCCTATGATAAATTTAATACTCAATAAGATATTATTTATTTGGACTATTATATCAGGAATACCCAGAAAGGCTGATGCTGACATACAAGGAAGAGGACATTCCTTCACCCTCCGAAGAGATGAAAGTGCCCTTGGAGGAATCTGGGCCGCCACCTTCTGATGAAATTGCGGTCCCTACTGCTGAGTCAGCTGTTAATCCACATCCTCCAAAAAACTTGGACATGGGTGATCTGCTGGTAAGTTTCTCAAGACTTTATGTTTATGGGGTTAATTATGAAGATTACCGCTTAGGTTTTAGTCTAATAACAAAAAAAACAGTTATCTTTCTTATTACAGCCTTGATATTTGGTTGTTTTGATAAATTACACTCTCAAGAGAGTATTTGTTAGATACATACAAACTTCAAGAGGCTTTTTGTGATACTTTTAGGTCATTTTGAAAGATATCTGGAGTTTTTTTCTTTTATAATTAGGGGCGAAATCTCAGGGGAGTTTTATTAAAAGGGTTAATTACAAGAAGTACCCTTGAGGTTTGGCCTTACTAAAAAAAAGGGGCTAATTTTCAAAATTACAAAAATACCCTTGAGATTTGATTCACTGTTAAATTTAAGGAACCAACTGTATAATTTTATATATGTGAATGGGGGTTATGAAATACTTTTTGCTTCCGAAGGGGTGAATGTAAGACAATATAAAATCATAGGGGTGCCTTTTGTAATTTTGAAAGTTTGCTTCTTTTTTTTTATTTCACTTTTTTTTTTTAATTAGGTCAAACCTCGGGGGTACTTTTTGTATGCTTTATGTGCATTTACCCGTTCCAACCTATTGATTTGCTGTTACGGGTAAATTATTTCAGGGGTTGAATGCAATTACGCAAGATGCATCTGCCATTGCGGAAAACAATGCTTTGGCTTTAGCCATAGTTCCATCTGGTCAGCATTATTCTTGAGTTCTCTTTTTCCCATTAAATGATGTTAGCTTCTCCATTTCATCGACTTCTGAACGGGAGGTTTTGAGTTTATTCTGTGGATACTGCAGGGCCTGCATTGGGCTTTGAATCGTCCCAAGCTAAAGATTTCGACCCTACTGGGTGGGAACTTGCTCTGGTCACTACTCCCAGCACCAATTTATCATCTGTCCCGGAGAGGCAATTGGTTTGTCTTGGTTCTTTATTTCTTTCTTTCTTTTTTATTTTATTTTTATTTTTTTAATAATGTTGCATTTGATATGTTTATGTTATGTGATATTAATTATCTATTTTCTTTCTTTAATTCTTCTTTCTTTTTGTGAAAAAGAATTAGGGATAATTACAAAAGCTATCCTTGAGGTTTGGCCAAATTACAAAAAAGCCCAGCTAACTTTGTAAATTATTTAAATTACCCTTACATCTGTCTTACATTTTTGAACCTGCCATTATCGGAGATAAAGGAAATTATTGATATCTTTTACAATGTCATTTCTCAACTTTTCTAAATATGATAAAATAACCCCATTTTTTCATCTTACACAAATATGCAGATGAAAGATGGGCTGTTTGTAATATTTTGATAAAGGGTGTATTTGTTGAATATTTAATGACGACGGTAAAATTCGTCAGGACAACTAACTGTTGTTTTGTAAATTATCCATCATTGAGGATTAACATAATTTTATGTTAGCACGAGCAATTAACATCTTACAAATTGCAGGCTGGTGGATTGGATTCACTTACCCTCAACAGTTTATACAATGAAAGCGCGTACAGAGCAGCCCAGCAGCAGCAGCAGCCCGTATATGGCCCTCCTGCTCTCAATCCTTTTGAAATCAACGATCCATTTGCTATTCCTAACGTCGCTCCTACTCATCAAAACAACCCATTTGCTTCCTTTCAGCCCGTTTATACACAGCCCCTTCAGCAGAAACATCCGTTGGTCAGTCCTCAGAACCCGTTTGGCGATGCGGGCTTCACAGCGTTTCCTGGTGCTGGCCCGCAAACGAGCAATCCATTTGGGGGACCCGGCATTTTATAATAAAGATTTGGCTGATAGTGTAATTCATCGACATGCGAGTTGGTTTTATGAGCTCGAGTCGTATATTTGGGGTTTTGTAAAGATTTATGCCGGTGCTTAGAAAATGTGTTGCTTGTTTATATGACACTGATATTCAATCAATCTTTCATTTTCTTGTTTTTATTTATTTAATTATTTTTAAATATGTTTTCAAATGGGGATTTGATATTAGGAATTTAGGATTAAAGTCGTTTTTACATTTTACACACACATATATATATATATATATATATATATATATATATATATATATATTATAGGGGACTTCTACGGTGCCGTGAAGGTACCATTCCCCACTTAATTAGAACTCTTAGATTTAAAGTAGTTATAGATAATGATAAGATCTAAGGGATGTAAATGCAGGGGGGCTAGGAGGTATGGTACCTTCACGGTACTGTAGTCATTTCTATACTCAGTTGCATAGTAATTTTAGAATATGAATTCTGGAAATGTATCGATTGTTTGTATATCCTTTGGTTGTTCTTTTCGTGGCTAGATTGACATTTTGTTCACAATATTATTCTTTGTAATTCTTGGGTTTCAAGTGAGTTGAGAAACAAGCGATAGGGATGCAATTAAACAAAGAATATGTAGTAGATTATAATAACCTTCGTCCTATTTATGATAATAATTTTCTAGTTGACTAAACTGACTTCAATTATCCAGAACAGGAAAATCACTCGTCTTAGGATTAACCGAAAAAAATCAAAACAAAAAACACAGAAACTTCTGTGGAGGAGATAGAAAGTCTAATATGTCCTAAAATATCGTCACGTTTATAAAGTGGTCGGCACTAGGACTTTTTTGTCGCTTACGTAGTTCTTTTCTAGATTATAAAAGCTTTTCATTTTCTAAAGTTAACTGCTCATTTATTGTCATTTATCTCTTTTAATGATATTTGATAATTTTTATGTTGATATGAGTCTCAGAGTTGAATGGACTATCGTCCTCCACGTTTAACTAATTAGTTGAATTTGATATAGGTAGTTTTTGTAATTCCCCTTTAAAAATTTGTACTTGGTTGTTGTTCGACTTGAGACCCTCAGATCCTAAAAAAAGATACCTTCGAGATTCAGTTATATCTAAAATTAAAGAACGTCAACTGCCACGTGGCAGTTTATTTATTTTTTTTTTTTCCTAAAATGCCACATGTATATTGTGTGTAATTTTCTACCAAAAATTATCGCATGATAAATAATGAGCTTATTATAAACCTAAATGATTTAACATGTACTCATATAATGCTTTCATATTATTATTTTCGGTTTCACATTATATCCAAAAACAAATCATCAATTTTTCCTTTACAACTCCCACAAACTTGAATTGAATCACTGTCCCAACAACTCTTAAACTTTGTGTTAATTAATCTTATTTCTCACGCATTGACATGAGATATCTTTGACCAAGTTAGGTCGATCTTCTAAGTAACTTAACCCATATATAGTTAATAATAATTTACTCCTCTAAAAACATAGCCTATTATTACTTCTTAAAATGTTGTTGTAAATATATAGTTCACCTTTTATATTTAATAATACTTTATCTATTATTTTATTATTATAATTTTATTTAATATCAATTTTGTTATTACCATCTTTTATTAAATAAGGGCAAATCGAAAAATATATTTTATATTTATCATTTTCAATTTTTTCTTAATATGTGTAGAATTGACTATATACAATTGGAATGAGGGAGTATTTATATAAGCAATTCTTAAAAATTAATTAATGGTATTTACTATATCCTCCGGCTCACTGCATTTATAATTATTAATCTCCAAATATAAAAATACATATACTTAATGTAATGACTTTTATTAAGTGAATAATGATATTTTGAATACACCTTAAAAATTCATTTATCCTTATATTATATCTCCGTCCCAAATATGTATTTCATTATTGTTTTCTCAAGGTATTTATTTTCTATATTTAATATTATTTTGTCATTATTTTACTATTAGCAAATCAAGAAAATACTTTGTATATTTTAAATTTCAATAATTTCTTGAATCAATGTGAAAAACCAAACCGGGTTATATATTTCAGAGAAATGGAGTAATTAAGTTGATTATTTAATAACATGAAAATTTAAATAGAAACCATCACCAAAATTTTATTACATCAGGCATCTCTACCGTGGGCGGTGGCGCGGGTCGGCGGCGCCCACCCCACCTAGCGACAGATTTGAATATTTCGCCTCCAACACTTCTTATAAATTATTTAATATGTTCCGGTTTATAATTAGAAAACTAAATAAGAAAATATTTAAATTCTCCAGGCGCGAGCTCACTCCTTTACACCAACTTACATGATTACATCACACTCACTGACTTTTTATATTTAAGCTGATATTTCAATTTGTCCCGGAAAATTGAAATACTTGTAATTTGAAAATAGTAGGCGTTGTCGAAAAAGAAAAACAAAAAATAAATAAAGTTGCCTTTGCACTATAAATACTTTTGGAGAACAAAATAAAAATACCACCAATAAGAAAGTGGTGTTGAATTTGTCACTTTGACAGTTCAAAATCCATCATTTCATTTTTTATCCGAAATGGAGGAGGTAAATAATTGTGAATAATGTATTTGTAATGTAATGCGAAAATTAAATGCGATGGTTGAATTTATAATTAAATGTGATTGATGATCGAGAAAATGAAAGAGGGTGAATAACGAGTTGAAAAGTTTTTTCCGAATAATCCATAAAAATTCCCTTCAATGGAACTTTTATAATAAAAAATAAATAAAATTGATTAGCAATCACATAAATATAAATGTATTACAAATTAATGAAAACAATAATAATAGTAGTTTGACACAAGATTAGCTTAAGTTATTACTTATAGTGACCCTGGTGGCTGTGTTTCAACTTACACTTATGACGGTGTCAAATACATGGACCTCGATAACATCTTAATTAAGTCATTAGAGATTGAACATTGCCAATGCAAGAGTGATTTTATTTGGGTGGCTGTATTTCAACTTACACTTATGACGGTGTCAAATACATGGACCTCGATAACATCTTAATTAAGTCATTAGAGATTGAACATTGCCAATGCAAGAGTGATTTTATTTGCGGGCTATCTAGCCGTGAAAGTATAAAATAATGATAATATATGTTGATACGACACTAGGAACTCATGCAAGCTATATGCCGATATTTATGGTAAGATCTCATTTCTCGGATGAACATTCTTTTCTAGAGTTAGGTGAGCTGTTTTGTAGAGTAACGACCTAGAGTATGAGAGTGGTGAACTCTCATATAGGGTAACGACCTCTTATAATTTTACCAGCTCGGCGTTGAGTGGTCGCTCGGCACTGGGTGTTGGGCTTTATGATTGTTGGGCCCGAACAGGCTAATATGAATTATATTGTAGGGTCGACGAACTAATAAAAAAAGTAAATATAATTGAAAATCTAAACAGAAATGTTCCAAATCTTCATGGATTATTTATCATCTCTACTAATTATAATTTCTACCACTCCAAAAAATCCCAACGATCTGAACCCGAGGTCCAAATCCCGGCCAGAACTTGCCAACAACCATGAATCACCGCCGAGTCGACGAACCGTCACCGTCAATTGATCTCTAGTCCCAAACCCACAAACCCAACCTAAACTTCATTGAAAACTGCAAACAGCCTTTGAAAAGCTACTGCCGTGTGATGAGCTTTTCCTGACATCTCATGCAAATGGAACACATTTATGTATTTTACTTTCTTCCATCCATGATCCATCGAATTACATGAAGACAAGAAAAATGACCTTTTGTTTCGGAACTCCTATTGCTTGAAGCCTTGAAGACATTTGAAGAGAATGATTTTTGTTGTTGTGCAAAAAGGCTAGAACATAAACTCCATGTATTTGCACGTTAAATTTCATTTCACTAAGCTTGTTCGAAATATCATATTTCTCTCTCTCTCCTCTCTCTCTCTCTCTATATATATATATATATATATATATATAAAATGTGAAATAGACTCGTGCGTGATAAATGAGAATACTTTGTATTTCGATAATGATAATGTCATCATGACATTCATATTTGACAGGATAATATCATATATACAAAATACATTCACTTTACCATATCCTATGTATTTAAAGTCATTGATCTATTCCACTACATAAAAACTGAAATGATCTAACGGTTAGAATTACATGGAGAATGGTACCCTTAAGGGTACTGTAGAACTTCCCATATATATATATATATATATATATATATACATTCACTTTACCATATCCTATGTATTTAAAGTCATTGATCTATTTCACTACATAAAAACTGAAATGATCTAACGGTTAGAATTTACATGGAGAATGGTACCCTTAAGGGTACTGTAGAACTTCCCATATATATATATATATATATATATATAAATTTGTTTTATTAAATCAAACAAAAATGTTTGCATCACCCCCTCCTACATTTACATCACCCATCTATTATCCCCCATCGATTTTTTTATACATTTTTATCATCCCTTATATATTAAAAAAAAATTCTAATATTAAAATAATAATATATATAATATTATTATTATCACATATGATGTCATGATAATATCCTTATCCTCAATCTTATTTTATATAATATCACATAATTAATTCACATGTACAGTAATAACATTATTTATGCATAAGATGTGTCAAGATAAAACAAGTTTTAATATAAATACAACACCTTCTAAGTTGGCAGTGATACGAACACAAACTCGGGACACGACACAACACGGGAACACGTTTATTTTTAAAAATTTAGTACACGACAAGGTTTAAATATGTTTGTAATATAAATAATTCTTAATATATTTATTTCTTATAAATATTAAATTATAATAATTTTTATTTTTAATTAATCATAAAAATAATTACAAACTCATTAATAACAATTGATGAAACCCAAGTAAATGAAAAAAAAAAGAAAACAAATTAAAAAACAAAAAAATAAAAAAATGTGTCGGGACGTGTTCGGACCGTGTCCACGTGTGTATCGTTGTGTCCTTTAGTGTTCGAGCCGTGTATTAGGCGCGTTCTAGCCGTATCTCCTGTCAAAAAATCAAAAAAAAAAAAAAAAAGAAAAGAAAAAAGAGTCAGGCGCATGTCCGCGTCCGTGGAGTATCCGACTTGCCTATGGATGACAAAAGGAAAAATGAAGACTATTTAAGGGTTTTGAAAGTAGATGTTTTAAGGAAAGAATCTTCACAAATTTCTTTAATTTAGATGGTTGACTTAAGTTACTTTCAAAGTTCACTTGATTGATTGTTTTCTTAAATATCAAAGTCCACCTTCGAAGTTCTCGTTCTTTATTGTAGATCTTGCCAACATAATACTTCAATCAATATCAATTAACTAGAAACACAATCAAATCTATAAATATAATCTCATCAAATCCGTTTAATCCTTAAAACGCATATGCTTTCAAAACTTTTAAATAGTCTTCATTCTTACATTGTTTAGATACAATTTGAATAAGGAAAACATAGGCAGAATTCGCACCCCTTGTATTTAGTTGTATTGTATTTGAGTCTCTTCAACATGTGTATTTCAACAAGTTTAATCCAGCCAATGAGATACATTGTTCGAACAACGCAACTTTCCATTACCCAACGGGAGGTTGGATCTAGTGCTTGCAAAGAGTTCAAGACGCTGCTACTTTCGGAGACGGGAGGTCATCGATGAGAAATTGTAGAGAGTTCATAATACTCGCCAAGATGATTGGATCATCGAAGAAGTAGGTGCATAGATGATACAAGTTGTCCTACTTAGGAGGGAGTGCTTAATTCAACTTGTATATTGTAGGAGGAAACTTCATATTTCAATTAAAAAGTTTTGAAAGGAAAGAGAGATTCTTTCCTCGTAAAATTTATTTTGCGAGCCATTTAATTTTTAATTATTGTTCTGCTTTATTTACAATTATTATATTATAGTTTGTATAGTGCACACGAACACAATTCTAGTATTTCATAAAAATAAATATTCTTAGATAGAAATTATAAAAATACGCTAACAAATCAAAATTGCAAAAGTACGAACTCAACTAAAAAAACTCGAAAATACTATTCGTAACCGCATACAACCGCGCCAAACCAAATTTAGACTTTTCTAAAAATTTAATATATTGATTTACATTTTTAAACTCAACTATATAGGAATATATTAATGGAAAACTCCAATAGTGAATATTTTAGATCTAATATTTTGGGAGTTCACGAGTCTAGATGAGAAAAAAATGTGAAAAACAAACAAATTAAGTATAAGAATGAAAACCCTTGCGATCATAATTGTTATCGTAATTAGAATAAAAGAAACCGTTCAAATTAAAAATAACAATTGCACAAAAAAATAAAAATAAAATTATCTAATAAGTAACTGCGCAAACAAAAAAAAAGTAATTAAAAGCCGTATAATTGTGAAAACTTTCAACACTCGCAGTGTTAAAAAAAAAAAAAAGAAAAATATAAAAGTGGCATTTTGCGTAATCTACCCAAAATAATATTGCACAGTTGCACATATTTGATTATGGACCAAAACCCCCCAAAAAGAGAAAATGAACATAATGATGAGGTTGCATCCTTTAATGGGCCCCACCATGCTTTCTGAGGTTGGCCCAGCAACTCATTTTCTTGGTTGTTGGGGCCCACCCATTTGATGCCCATGAAGAAAAAAAATTAGAGTGGGGAGGCTTTGGGGGTGGGGGGCATGGCTGGATTTTGGCAAAGCAAAAGGTGTTTTGGATCCAAAGATGACAACACCACCCGTTGCCTACCCCAATAATTTAGTCGCCAAAGTCTTATTATTATAAATAAATGACCATTTTAAATAAAAGAGAAAAAGGAGTTGAAAAAACGAAATATGCAATTTTGTTAATGATCGGAAGGAGAGCGTATGTAGGTAGGATAACAAATTAACAACGGTTATATCATTTGGATTTAAATATTTTATTTTTCCATTTTTTAAGTCTACCCAAAAATTTATGGGTCAGACGGTAGGATTTATTTTAAATATATATAAAAGTAGTATAGTTTTAATAAAAAAAAAATCAAGTATTACTTAATATCATAAAAGCATTACATTCTTGTTTAAAAATATTATACTTGAATTGTCAAAAACAAAAAAAAGCTTGTAATAAGTATTAATATTAACTCTATCAAATCTTAAATATTCAACAACACATTCGGATAATATGCCTTGAAATTCTAACTTTTATAAAAACTCTTTTCGTAACATACATAACTACGTATAATAAATAAATAAATAAATAGATTATTCCTCTATAAAGTAAAACTCAGAAAAAAAAAAAAGATGTTACAAAAGTTGAATTAAAAAAGTTATATTACACATTACAATATTACATCATATCAATTATTGATTTTATGAATAATATTTACATGTAATGAATACAAATGCAATATGATTTGCAACAATAAGAAAAGGAAATCATCACTAATTTATTATCTTTTCAATATGATTTCTTTATACACCTTGACAGGGATTACACACATTTTAAAATGCAACATCTATTAATTTATCATCCAAAAATAAAAAATCTGATGAAACTTCGTCAAAAGTCACAAGGCTCCGTTGCTTTACCAACAATTCTTTAATCCTGCCACTTAATTCTTTTTATTTTTTTAAGTCTTGTTTGGCTGTCTCCTTATTCAAACCGCCCTTTTTCCATTACATAAATCAAATAAAAATAAAAATAAAAACCAATAAACCATCTTCATCTCTCTACTTCTTCAGTTCATCATTCTCCCTACTTTCTCTCTCTCTAAAAAAAAAAAAAAAAAAAAACCCAGCTCAATTTCCGCTTCTCTTTCATTTCTCCATCAGTAATCACTTCTCTATCTGTTTATCACCCTGTACATACACACTAAAACTATTTTTTAGTTTTCTTTTTCCCAAAAAAAAAAAAAAAAAAGGAAAAAACATGGCTGCGAACAGATTTGCGACCATGTTACACAGAAATACAAACAAAATCACGCTAATTCTTATATACGCAGTTCTCGAATGGATTTTGATTGTTCTTCTACTCTTAAATTCCTTATTTTCTTATCTGATCATCAAATTCGCTGAGTTTTTCGGGCTTAAGCCGCCATGTCCATGGTGTACTCGAATCGATCATCTCTTCGACTCTGCAAAAGTGGATAAGAACATGAACAGCGACTTTCTCTGCGAAGTTCATTCCAAAGAGATTTCTAAATTAGGGTTTTGCTCAATTCATCAGAAATTGGTCGATTCTCAGGACATGTGTGAAGATTGCTTGTACTCGAGGCCAGAGATTGAAGGATCATCGAGGAATTTTGGCTTGTTGGGGAAAATTAAGGGCTTTGGGGATTTTCAGAGTGATAAAGAAAAAGTAGGTGAAAATGGTGAGGTAAGTTTGAACTGTTCTTGTTGTGGGGTTAGCTTGTCTAATAATAATAATAATGATAAATATTCATCTTATGTACTGCTTAAAACATCATCTTGGGATGATGTTTTGGAATATGCTCATAAAGAAAATTTGATTCCAGAGTCAGAAGATTATGTATCGGGTTTTGCTGCTGATGGTGAAAATGTAATGAAAAATAATGTATTGGAAAATAAGAGTGAAAATCAAATGATTTCTGCATTTGAAGGGAATTTGGGAAATACAGATAAGAACACAGAAGAGAATGGTTTTATTTCTGCAACTGTGAATGAGTTGATAGAATTGGACAGAGGAGAAAATGAAAATTTTAATGAGTTGATAGAATTGGAAAGAGGAGAAAATGAAAATTTGAAAGATAAATCTGTCCAAATTTGCGTTGAAGAAGATAAGTCTCTTGAAAATTCCACTCAACATCTGGAGTTTTTTCTGGACTATAGTGGGCATAAATTGGTTCCGATTGAATTAATCGATTTGGTTACAGACGAACATGAGATTAAGGAGGATGCTCAGATTGAAGAAGATGATTTAAATAAGGATCGAGAAGTTGATTCTGGAGTTCAGGTTAAAGAAAACGAGAATGTTGTCGTTTTCGAGAGTGGTACCAGAAAAGAGAGCAGGTTTCTTGACGTTGATATCAATGAGGAAGCTAAATACGAAATGCTCGAGTCGATGGAAATAGAAGAGGATGATAACTCATTGGTTTTTCATGCAAAAGGCTCTTGTTTAGAGACAAATGAGTTTGAACATTTTGGTGTTTTCCCACTAACCCAGTGGCCTTCGGAAGAGACGAGCGATGTTCAAGAACTGGGAGGGGCAGAAATGGAAAATCATTCAGATGTTCAAACAGGTATATGCATTTTCTTTTGGAATTATCTTTTTTCTTAATTAAGAATTGTTTCATTTGTGGAATAATAGACTAAAAATAATGATGCCATTTGTCTAGATAATGTAGCATGTGAAGCAACATCTCAGGGGAACAATGAAAATGAAGCAGATGTCTCAATTGGGACCGAAATTCCTGATTTAGATATAACCGATGAAATACAAATCGAAAATGCTGAGCATTCATATGAATCCATTCATGAAGATCCTGTAACTAGTTCTGCCAATCTTGATGATCATGGTAATTTCTGAATTCTTACCTCGTATGACATATTACGACTCTTCCTTAGGCTCCGGTTGGAGAGGATTTTTGAGGTTTACAAAGTTCTGTATTTGGAAAGTCCAATTGAATAGTGAAATCGTTGTTTGTTTTTGTTTAGGGTTTTATAATGTTACTCTAGCATGTCAAATCGTTTTTTTTTCCAACTCAACATTTCATATCGTCATAAACTTTTCGTTTCTTATGTATTTTAGATGAGTAATATATCAAATTAATCATTTCTCCGAGATCTACAGTTTAACACTCAAATTGTATATAATAAAAAAAGCGTACATATTCGAAAAGCTACTTGATAAAAAAAAAAAGAATGCTGTATTTTATTTTATTTTAAATTAAATATGTTGACAGGCATGGTTTATGATAAAAATGAAAATCCAAATCTGGGTTTCGAGTACCCTCAACCAAACAAAGTCTTAATGCTTTTTAATTCAATTTCTATTTTTTTTTATTGATTAGGTTCTACGCAAGTCTTAATGATAAGGATTTGAAAAACCTTGTATTTTTTTAAATGAAAATCCAAATCTGGGTTTCTAGTACCCTCAACCAAACACAGTCTTAATGCTTTTTAATTCAATTTGTATAAATTTGTTCGATTAGGTCCTACGCAAGTCGAGGAACAAACTGTGGAAATACAATCCGTGTCAATTCAAGATAGCGAGCACACACCTAACAATCAGCCAACATTTCAAATGGAGCTAAACGAGACAGAAGAAGATAAAATTCCCGATACGCCCACATCCATTGATCTGGATAAGAAACTGTTACTACTCGAAAAACGGGATTCCGTGACCGAAGAATCTATCGATGGAAGCGTAACGAGCGAATTGGACGGCGGCGATGGAGTCGTAACGATCGAACGGCTAAAAACGGCATTAAGAGCCGAACGGAAGGCTCTGCAAGCATTGTACGCCGAGTTAGAAGAGGAACGAAGTGCTTCGGCTGTGGCCACAAATCAAACGATGGCGATGATAAATAGGCTTCAAGAAGAGAAGGCGGCCATGCAAATGGAAGCTTTGCAGTACCAGAGAATGATGGAGGAGCAATCCGAGTACGATCAAGAAGCTCTGCAGCTCCTGAACGAGCTCATGGTGAAGAGAGAGAAGGAGAAGCAAGAGGTGGAGCGAGAGCTGGAAGTTTATAGAAAAAAGCTTTCGGATTACGAGACGAGAGAAAAAATTAGGGTTTTGAAAAAAAGCAGAGACGGGTTTTCGTCCGCTTCTTGTAGTAACGCCGAGGATAGCGACGGGTTGTCTATCGATTTGAATCAGGAAGCGAAGGAGGAGGAGGGCGTTTTTGGAAATTCGGATTTTTCAAACCAGAACACGCCCGTTGATGCGGTTGTCAACTTGGAAGAGTCGTTGGCAGATTTTGAGGAGGAAAGATTGTCAATTCTCGAGCAGCTTAAGGTTCTTGAGGAGAAACTTGTGACGTTGGACGATGAGAATGAAGAGATTTTCGAGGATGTTAATGGATCGGATGATTTACATGAAAATGGCCATTCGAATGGTTATTCGAACGGGAAGCATTATACGCATAGACGAATTGTTGGTCAGAAGGGAAAATCGCTTCTTCCACTTTTCGACGCGATTAGCGACGAAAATGGAGATGGGATGATGATGAACGGAAATGGGGTTGATCACGATTCTTGTGAATCAAAGTTTGAGATGGAAAACAAGAAAGTTGCGATAGGAGAGGAAGTGGATCATCTTTACGAGAGGCTACAAGCGCTCGAGGCGGATCGGGAGTTTTTAAAGCATTGTATTAGTTCTTTGAAGAAAGGTGACAAAGGAATGGATCTGCTTCAAGAGATCTTACAACATTTGCGCGATCTTCGCAACGTGGAGCTTCGTGTCAGAAACTTTGGCGACGGTGCTGTAATTTGAAAGATTGTTGGTAATAATTTCAACTTGGTATTTTTTGTAAATAACCCTTATTTCTAAATTACATCGAGAAATTCTAATGTTAAAAAAATTACATTTAACTATGTGTAGTTATGAAAGATTTTTTTTTTCATAATTAAACGAAACTCAAGGGTATGTTTGGTAGATAACCCTTAATTCAAAATCCCATTAAGAGTTACTATACATTACATTTATGTATTTGTAGTATGAGAGAAAGATGGTCTTTTTTCGTAATTAAACGAAAGCCGAGGGTAATTTTTTTGTAAATAACCCTTATATCAAAATTTACATCCAATATTCTTTAATGTTCAAAAAACTTTACATTGTCCTAGATTGTGTTATCTTATACATCCCTTCTTATTCTTATTTGGCAGATAGCGTTTTCAAAGGTTATTCGCAGCTAGGGACTTGCAAGAGAACACGACGAATAGCAATTGAACGAAATAGCTGTTGAATTCTGTTGAGAGCTCCAAACAAAGGTCTCTGTCTTTGTGGTAATCTTGGGCAGACAAGAAGTTGAAGTCTGTTTAAACTTTTGCACCTATGTTTCCCAGTCATTTTGTCAAAGTAGGCCCAATTTTTTGTGGGTTTTGTGTCCATCTACCCCTTTTTTGAGGGAAAAGGGGGGTGATGAATTTATGTGTGTGTAGGCTAGTGAGCAGAATTATTAGCCACTCTGTCATTTTGTGTGTTTTGTGTGTAAAAAGCCTGGCCAGGGAAAAAAAAAAAAAGAAAGAAAAAAGATGGATAGATCTAACAAAGATTCCGGGGCAGGTTCATATGCATTAGTTTATTAGCTATTTAGGATTAGGAGTAGTTTTTTTTTTTCTTTAATTTATTTTTTATTGGTTTTGGTCAAGTGCAAGGAAAAGAGGGGTAAGGAACTTCCTTTTCCAGGTCTCATGTTTTGCATGATTGTAATCACATATGATATGAGAGTTTGTTTATTATTTGGAAGGCGAAGTTGGTCTAGTTGTATACATGTGTCCATCTGTAAGTATATCAAAATTGAGTGTGTGTATATTATTAATTTTGTTTCTTGGGTCAGCTTTTCATCTTTCTTGAGATAATTACAAAAACTATCCTATGCTTTAGTATAATTACAAAAAAGCCCACTTATGTTTTAAAATTACAAGCAACACCTAACCTTTATTTATCTCTCACAAAAAGTGCACCTCTACGAGGGGTAGTTAAGGTAAATACAAATCCCAATGGATAATTGTAATTTTAGAAAATAAAGAGTTATTTTGTAATTAACCGTTCTTTGTTTGTCGCCATGTTCAGACGGAGACTGACGTTTTGTGTGTTGGTAGTAAATTGAATTGGAAAAAATTAAGTTAAATTTGCTTTCATAATGAATTGTGCTTTAAGCATGAACAAACTTTTTGGCAGGGCGATCCTTCAAAAATAGGGTGGTAAATTAAAAAGCTGAAATCAGATGCACTTTGCATTGTTTAAAATAGGTTACTGTTAAGTGGCAGGATAGCAGCCCGTACATGCAACTTTTAATCATTCCAAATCACGCATTAATGGTAGAGGAAACTGACAATCATACTCATAAAGCCTGACAATCGTACTCATAAGACATCCCCAATTTAATAGTATTAATTATAATTATGTGGCAAAGATATTGATATTTTATAAAATAAAAACTCTCAAATTCAAAATTTGATTTAATAGTATTAATTATAATTATGTGGCAAAGATATTGATATTTTATAAAATAAAAGTTCTCAAATGCAGAAATTGTAATGTTATATATGTGATAATTATCTTTTTATTTTAAAAAAAATAAAGAGAAAGAAATAACATGATTGAATGATATAATTTAAATTAATTGTGACCCGCTCTCTTCTCCCCCAAAAAAGACATTGTCAAGAGTAATGTTAAATTTGATATTACACTTGACAATGTCAAGCATTTAATGTGACACATAATTATTTTTATGGCATATGTCAATTTTTTCACTTTTAACATTATTTTATTGGAAATGATCTAAATATAAAAACAATTTTCATTAGTGTACATGCTATTTTTACTTGCATATATAAAATGCTATTTTTGGAAGAGAGAGAGATGAAGCGAACCAAAATCTGTTTTTATAATAATAATGATAATAATAATAAAAAATTATTATTATCATTATTATTTTGTTAAAATATAAGCATTAATTCTGATTTTTATAGAATTTAAAATCCTTTATTTTTAATATAAATGTCTAATTATGTTTGAAAAATGGTTGGATGATAATATATCATTATATTGTATTTAATTATAAAAAGTGAATGATGTTGTATTATAATATTGTATTTAGTAGTATAAAATTATTTAGTATTAAAAAGTTATGGAATGAATATTTGATTTTTGAGTATTAAAACAAATAAAATTCAATATTTAAAATAGCAAATTCATTATTCTGAATGGTAGAAAAAACAGGCTTAGATAGGTTTCGATCGATAAAAAAGAAGAACTATATTTTATAGAAGTTAGATCATCTAAGCCACCATAAATTAAGAAATTTTTCAAAATTTGTTATATCCATCTTGATTATGGGATTATTGCCATATTTCCAAATGTCATGATAGACTACAATATTAGCAACACTACATCATATTTTCTTCCCTCTCTCTCGGAATGAATCGTTTTATGTTCCACTTGTTTAGATAAATGACATATAATATATATAAGCAATTATCACTATTGGGATTAACACAATGGAATTTCAGTCCCTTATCAATCCCCACTCATTAACTACCAAGAATTAGTGATAAGTCCAAAAAGTTGAACTACCAAATATAGGGGGTACTAACCTCAGAATTGAGATCAGTGACCTAGATGGACTCCAGATATGACACAGCGACCTCCAAAATCTCCTGCGATCCTCCAAGCGACCTCGCTGATCCTGCAAAACAGCGTCTCGAACGGGTAGGAGTCCCACCCCCCAACCCGTTAAGACTCTCCGATGCTTAAGTCAATAATAACTCATGAAAATAATGAGAGGTATGCACCTCCTTTTATAGATACAAGAGAAGTCATTGGTTACCTTCTCCTACCACAATTCCATAAATACAACAACTGTCTTATAATTAGGATTCCTCTCATATAGTAAATTCCCATAAACAATAAATCTCTCAATAAAGTACCAAAATAAGCCAGAGCTTACGGCCCACCAGGCCATAACAATCCACGTACATCAAACCCACAAACAGGCTCAAGTACTCAGCCCAAATTATAAGAGATCGCGACCCTATATGAAAAAGTCATCCCCATACTACAGGTCGCTACTCTT
>BMAC01000065.1:962309-989416 GCA_014905375.1 Phtheirospermum japonicum
ATTAACCCTAGGTTAATACGACCTAAACAGGCCCTACACCCAGATTCGTTAGCATAATCATAGAAAATATCATGCGAATATCACAACCTTACTCGCGCCAATAACATGTTAATCAAATATTTTTCACATCAAAGGTTTCCATTTCCCACAACCACAAATATCATATCACCATCAAGCTATATAGGATCAAAATAAAACTGACACAAAGTTCTCAGCACACATATACCAATTTGAAGATTAAACTGTTTTAATCGGTAATGAATTAAAAACCAAACTATATATCACTGGAAAGCCCTACGAGTCTAGTTTCCAATGCAAAAATCGGATCTCAAAACGGATAATTTAACAGTGAGTTACGACCAATTTACTGAAGTGTGGCAGTGCAGTATTTTCATACGGGAATTTGAAAGGATGAGCAACTCTTAGTGTGTTCATAACCATATAAAATCAAAATAAGTTCTCATCAACCAAATGTTAAACCACATGCATATCCCCACAAAATAAAACCACATAAGTCCAATTAGCACTCTCCACGCATGATTAATTTCTCATCATTCATTCTATCAAAACCATAAAAGAATTTCAAAGGCAACCACATCAATGAACCAAACCATATCATCCTCATTTAAACACATCTAAAACTAAATAAATACTTATCTCGATTTTTGATGATTTTGTTGCGTTTTGTTGATGCACTAACTCATCACCATAGATTTCGAGCAGCAAAATGGATCACCCCTGAATATCTGGACATGCGACCTCATCGCGTTTGTTTGAATTGACCGATCCCGAGTTAAACTCAAGGCAACACATAGGTAAGCCCTCGAAAACCAAAATTAACACAAACCATATACCATGACAATAATCTTCATACAAATCCATTAAACCGAACAAACCACGTTAAATCAAATAAGCCATACGCATATCATATAAACATGATCCCTGATTTATACATGCATCTTTTTCGTAATAAGACAAAGATGTTTCAAAATCATCTAATCATACGCCCTCCATATAACACTATCAAAACTAAATAACAAGCCCTTTATAATCCATTCGTCAATCGGCAATTGTAAATACCACTCAGCACATATGTAGAATTAAACAAATAAGTAACACCCTCTTTATTTCATTTAACCAAATATATGATAACACATCCAGAGGCAACTCCGTCAAATTATAAATTAAAATATAAGTAACAATTMTGAGCAACTCAAATCATTGTGAGACCTCTCTATAATTAACTGAAATTCATATGGTTTCACGCTTGGCAAATAATAAAGATTAACAAACTCATTCATGCCAAATAAATTATGAGAYCTGGTTTAATTCATCGTATTTAATCAAGAGCAAGCAATCGAAGTAATAAGTAATCAATAAAGACCATCCGCCGTACCAATCATGCCAAAAGTTTGCGCGAAATAACCAATTTTGTAAATATAAGAAGGAAACTTATCGTGATTGGTGAAGGTCGACCTCATCGTCTTAGACTCCGAACACCAAAATAAATCGACCTTGAATATTTGAACACGCRACCTCATCGCGTTTGTTTGCGTTGACCATTCTCGGGTTAAGGTCCAAGCAACACATAAGGTAATCCTCAAAAACCAACATTAATAATACAAACTCAACGAATAGACCTTACTCAGTCCGTTAGTATATGATCAATAAATAAAACGCAAGCATCACAACCTTTATTCATGTTCACAAATCTTCAAAACTTGATCTCCACCACTATTCATGTTTAACCATTATATATCGTACATATTATACCCAAAATTCAACTCCATCCAACAATTAAATTGTACATAACTTAATTCTCAAAAKAAATTAGACAAGCAGTTTTTGGAAACAGGATCAGATCTATCTAAAATTCGTTATAAAATTTTCCCAAGCTCATAATCAAATCTCCACCGTTCAGATTAAACCTCAACATATTTAGATTAACATATTCAATTTTCGAGTTGATCCAACGGTTATATTATGCAAAATCATATTTTAAAAAACACTGCGCAGGATTTTTCGAAAATAAAAACTGCTTCGATCGAAACTTTATATAAATTCCCTCACACCTCAAAATCCGATCTCCACCGTTCAAAACGTAATTTAAAAGGTCCTTGACGTTTTATAAAAATTTCAACGTGATCTAAAGGTTGAAACAGTAGAAAACGATTTTTAAAGTTTATTGCGCAGTCAGATTTTAGGCCTACGAAAATTGTGTACCTCACGTCTTTCGCTCAAGGACTCGATGTCCCTCTTTCCCACAGACGGCGCCAATTTGATAAGTCCAAAAAGTTAGTTTATTGCGCAGTCAGATTTTAGACCTACGAAAATTGTGTACCTCACGTCTTTCGCTCAAGGACTCGATGTCCCTCTTTCCCACAGACGGCGCCAATTTGATAAGTCCAAAAAGTTGAACTACCAAATATAGGGGGTACTAACCTCAGAATTGAGATCAGTGACCTAGATGGACTCCAGATATGACACAGCGACCTCCAAAATCTCCTGCGATCCTCCAAGCGACCTCGCTGATCCTGCAAAACAGCGTCTCGAACGGGTAGGAGTCCCACCCCCCAACCCGTTAAGACTCTCCGATGCTTAAGTCAATAATAACTCATGAAAATAATGAGAGGTATGCACCTCCTTTTATAGATACAAGAGAAGTCATTGGTTACCTTCTCCTACCACAATTCCATAAATACAACAACTGTCTTATAATTAGAATTCCTCTCATATAGTAAATTCTCATAAACAATAAATCTCTCAATAAAGTACCAAAATAAGCCAGAGCTTACGGCCCACCAGGCTCATAACAATCCACGTACATCAAACCCACAAACAGGCTCAAGTACTCAGCCCAAATTATAAGAGATCGCGACCCTATATGAAAAGTCATCCCCATACTACAGGTCGCTACTCTTCACAAACAGCTCGCTAATACCAAAACAGCTCGCTCACTTCTCAAAATCACAACATAGCTCGCTCATTTTCTAGGAGGAACACCCTCTCCCATAAATGAGATCGCTTACCACAAATAACCTCATAAATCCAATAATATTACGTATGGACATTTTGGTCCGTATCAATTAGCATAAATAATACTACTAATGAGAATGAGAAGGAATAGATTATAGAAGTTTCTCACGGCTTTAAAGGATGGAAAGAGACTTCATAGCACCAATATCCATCAAAATTGAAGTTATCAAACATATAACTAAAAACTTGGTGCAAGTTGTATCACTAATATAGTGTATAGTGTACTTGCAGATATTTTTTCTTTTTCCATCGTTTAAGTTCTAAGTGTTTTTACTTCACAAATCTCCAAATTGTTGTCCTTTCCCAGGCACTAATAGAGTATTAGCTTTTTTCTTTTATTAATTTAAATTTCTTAACATTGAAATGGTTGATCTGACCTGAAGACACTTATATGGCGTTTGGTCCAACTTCTTAATGATAATTTTCTCAATAGAGTTTTATTGTAATAAGCATTCTAAGATAACGCGTGAATTCTCCACGTGTTTAAAATTGTGTTATTTATTAACGCATGTATAATAACTTAGCTTAGAAGTTAGAACAAATCAAGAAAATGTAGAATATTTCATGACTAATTGAGTATAAAATCAAGAAAATGCATTAAATCTTTTTGGGGCCATTGTGAGTTAAGAGTAGCAATTGCTTGGTTTTGCCCGAAAGAGAGTGATGCAATGGACCCAATTGTATGCCAAAATGAACCCCAAATGACATTTTTTAGGTAATACATTTTCAACGTGAAAGTAATTCTTTCAAAATCTTGCAATGTAATTCTTTTAATTAAGAGGGTACATTTTTTGACCAGACAAATGAGAAAATTTTATCTTAAAGTGTTATATTTCATTACAACATAGTTGTTTATACTTCTTACTTTGCAACCGAAACATATGACAAGTTCTACATATACGTCTTCTTATTTCTTAATAGACATTTCATCGTAAAAGTAAGTGTATTCTATTCAAAAAAGAACATCCTTCTAAATACAAGTATTCACTAAAAATGTATAAAAAAACTTAAAAATTGAATATAAATACATAATTTCATGTTGCGCTGGTCCTGACATTTTGGAGATCCAAGTAATGAAAATGAGGCACTTCAAGATGTAACATCTCAAATAATAAAATTGTGAAATAAAATATAAGTATATGAAAAAAATAATTTAAAATAGCTTCGTCTAGCATTTTGAGAAGCAAATTCATGAATAATATATTCATAATAAATATGAAAATATATATTTTTCAATACATAAGGTTGTTAGTTCATTTAATCTTTCTTGATACATTATTGATCGTTGACAAGTTTTTCATAATTTGATTTTAAAGAAACTTCTTTCTGCACAAGTATAGTTAATAATATTTTATAGACAATCAAGACATTAGGATACTAACTTTAAGATTTCAAGTGTTTTCTTTTATTCGGCCGGTAAAATTGCTCTTAATTCTTTCATTTAAATAAATAAATCAACTGATCTAAAGAGCTACAATGCTTCCTTTTCAAGATTTTTGCAATATTTTTCAATTTATCGTCATCGTCATCGTCACCATGTTCAAAATGCAGTAGTAGCAACATCCACGACATCAAAAAAATAATTTATTTTAAAAAATTATTCACCAATATATATTTTCATCAAATTATTTTTTTTAATTGTCATTAAAAAAGAAAAAAAAAAGAAAAACAATCTCAATATCCATGCAATATATATGCAAAAAAATAAAAAAATAATCCATTTTCTTTATAGTTATCAAATAAATAAATCAACCCATCCACTTGTTTTATGGTATTATTACCAGTGCACATATTATCGCATCACGATATTTTGTTAATCATGTTAATTCCCAATAATCATGATTAACAAAAACTCAAAAGTCTCTATCTATGCTTCACCTTTTATTTTGTCATCATCAATAGAATCAAGTGGTTGTAATACATTTTTTTCTCTTTCTTTTGTAATACATATATTCACTAATGATTTAGTAATTAAGCCATGAACATTATCTTGTAAATTTTCCATTGTATTGTAGAATACTAAACAATATATATGCGTTGCACAATAACTATTGTTTTAATACACGAGTTTGCCGAATCGCAATTAGCAAAACACAAAAAACTATTGGATAGACCTGTCGTGAGACACAATACATTTTCATTCAAATCATAATACTTTTATTGTCAATTATTTTTTTTATACTTGAAAGATATTTTATTTGTCAAACTTTCCGCGCTAATGGAATATTAAATGCATAATGAATATTTAACTTGAGATTATACTTTTCTTAGTATTTCATAAAATTCAAGACGCGTAACTAAAATACTAAAATATAGTAATTCCTGATTCTTGAAGTGCAAGAACCAAATTTAATCGTTATGGGTCTAAGTCAACACCTGTGTAGCTGTCTGGTACGGCATCTTCAAAATTTGAAATAAATTTCATGCCCATTTGATGATCATATTCAAATACCACCCACTAATAAATCCCCAAAATATTATTCTTCTCGTCTTCTTGAAATGGTAGCCTGAGATGACTAAATCCAATAGCTTTATCCAAAAGCTCTTCAAACCCTTCTCATCCAATTCAACTAGAGGTCAGTCTTTTTTCTTCTTCTTTTTTCTTTTTGTTAATTTCAGTTTTCTGTAATATCTGATGGGTTCTGTCCGATTTGTGTTGTTTGAAGACCAAAGCGAAGTGGACTTGGAACAAATTGCAGCCCAAGAGCAGAGGCATTTTTCATTTGAGGCTCTTTCTGCGGCGACCAAGAATTTTCACCCGACTCAGAAGCTCGGTGAAGGCGGTTTTGGCCCAGTCTTCAAGGTGAATTAATAATACTAATCGATTTTAATTCACTAAAGTTTTTTAGGGGCTATTTTTCATATTTACCAGAATTAAATTTGCAGTTCCGATTAAAGGAATGATCGAATTTTGACTATAGATTCGATTTAGGGCATCTTTGCTAAATCTTGTAATTCTTGCCAATGGAAGCTGAAAATTAATTAAATTAAGAGAAATTGTTTAGTGGGAATATTGTCCAATTGCTTAATTTGTTTATAAAAGCCCAGAATCACTTTTATTTTTATTTTTTTTATGTTATTAAACTCTCTATTAAAATTACGTGATTTTGATTAGGGAAAATTGAAAGATGGACGAGACGTCGCTGTGAAGAGGCTATCGCTGAGATCGGGCCAAGGCAAAACGGAATTTCAGAACGAGGCAAAGCTATTAGCACGCGTGCAGCATAAAAACGTGGTCAATTTTGTCGGATATTGCGTGCACGATTCCGAACGGCTGCTCGTTTACGAGTACGTGGCTAACGAGAGCCTCGACAAGCTTCTCTTCAGTAAGTGCCTTTTATCGTTAATTTTATTAATTTAATCTGTAGAATTTAAAGAACGTGTTATTAATTTTATCTATTGGTGCTTGTATAGAATCCGATAAACGAGAATTGCTCGATTGGAAACGAAGGCATGATGTGATATCAGGCGTTGCAAAGGGTTTGCTTTATCTTCATGAACAAGCCCATTGTTCGATTATCCACCGGGACATAAAAGCTAGCAATATCCTATTGGATGAAAATTGGGTTCCCAAGATTGCTGATTTTGGAATGGCGCGTTTATTTCCGGAAGATCAAACACATGTTAACACCCGTGTAGCTGGTACCAAGTATGTTTTTATTCATACCTTCGAATATTTCTAAAGGGATGATGAATTATTGATCAAGGAAAATTCTACAGTGCCTCCCACTTTACCATACCCGTGCATTTTAAGCCATTAGATCATTTCACTTCACTACATAAAAATTGAAATGATCTAACGGTTAAAAATGCATGGGTATGGTAAAGTGGGGGGCACCGTAGAACTTCCCATTGATTAAATACATAATGATATTTTGGATAAAGATTAAATTGGTTTCCGAATTTTATTTTTACTTCATGCGATTATTTGAATGATATGTCAGTAAAAGCTTTTTATTAAACGTGTACTTATGTCTTATCTAATGTATGTTTAAATAGATATGTTCACAAATTAGTTGTGATTTAAATTATAATATAATGATATAAAATAATTAATATGTTATATTGTAAAACTATATTCATTTTTTCCCTTAGAAGCATGGGATGAGTTGTCCAACAATAATTCCAAATCATGCCAGGCTTGGGGTTTTATCATGGGTTTCATCATGGAAAATAAACTGTGACTAGGTTCGAATATTTAATTTATCCAGCGTAATTAAACGAAGTAAACAAGCCGTAAGGTATTACAAATACCCCCTTAAGGTTTGTATTTACTTGAAAAGTAACCCCCTGTTATTGGTGCTCATTTGTAAAGTAGAAACAAATTTCAATGGCGTATCTGTAATTTGAACTTTCTGAATTAGATTGAATTTCAAGGGTATTTTTGTAATTAATCCCATTTTAAAAGCTTAGTCTTTAGTTTTAAGTGGCTAAACTGATATTGGATTCATTAATGCAGCGGTTACATGGCACCAGAATATCTCTTCCATGGCAATCTTTCTAAAAAAGCAGATGTCTTTAGCTTCGGAGTTGTGGTTCTGGAGCTGTTAAGTGGTCAGAAAAACTCGGCTTTTAACCGCGATCCCGATTCCCATAGCCTGCTTGAATGGGTAAGAACTTAATATTCAAAACCTTCTTTACCTGTATTCAAATTATTTAAATATTTTTTTTTCATTTTAATAATAATAATACTAATTTATTTATTATTATAATAAAAAAGTAGGCCATTGCATCATCAAAAATAATTGTTGTAAATTGCAGGCGTATAAGCTTTACAAGAAACAAAGGAGCTTGGAAATAATGGATCCCGTATTGGCATCGTCAGCCGATTGTGAACAGATAGAAATGTGCGTACAGATAGGTTTGCTTTGTGTCCAGTCGGAGCCACATCTACGGCCAGATATGGATCGTGTGGTTATGACGCTATCAAGAAAGCCGAGCAATCTCGAAGAACCGGTTAGACCCGGATACCCCGGGGCCAGATATCGAAGGTATCGTGGGCCAGGGACTGGTTCAACGGTTACTGGAACTTCGGACAGGTCAAGCTCTGGGTCGTTCGGGTCCACGAGCTCACAAACTGTGAGTACATCGAGCTTTACGGGTCCAAGGTTAGACCCAAATGGAAAGCGCCCGGTGAAAGATTAGGCGGCCAATGGTTAATTGTAGGAAATTATTTTTTTGTACAGGAAATAGTGTCCCTATATATATATTTTTTTGGGTGAGAGGAGGATATATTAATTAATGATGGTTAGATGAGTGGGTAGCTCAGATTAGATGATGTCTTGTAGTGTAAAGAGCTGTAAAAGCTACAGCAGTGTTCATTTGCCTGGAATATTGGATCTTTCGCATGATTAAGTTTTTTTTTTTTAAATACTTTTTTATATTCATTATCTACATATAATATATATCTCATCTCACCTGTATACAAAAGGAAAAGATTTTTATCCTACGTGTCTGTTTATGAAGCTTGGGGTTGTTGTGTAATTTTCTGGTGGTTCGGACTCTTACTTGACAAATTTTGAAGGTTTGAAAACTTACTAAATATAAGGACTCTAGTATCTACCTAATTTGTTAGACACGTGTGGAGTATGTAACAAATTTTGAATTTATTTACGTATGTAAATATGAAATTATTACCGGGTTTAATCTAATATTAAAATAAAAAATTATTTAACAATAAAAATAATAGTTAATAAATAGTAACTAACCATTTGTAAAATACACGAACTGAGAATACGATATTTTTTGATTTTTTTTCTTCTTATTTTTAGATTTAGAAACTCTATAATGGTAATAAATGTTTTTTTTATATTTATCTTTTCATAAATCTCGTGTAACATATAGTTGTTAAACTTGTGTGTGTGTGTGTGCGCGCGCGCGCGCATCACACCTATATATACTAAACGATTGCCTAGGATGCTTAGGACTGTCGTGTAAATTTTTGGTGGTTCAGATGCTTCCTTAACGAATTTGGAGGTTTTGAGACTTATTAAAATATAAGAGTCTAATATTCACATAATTTAATATATTTCCTTATATTTTATTTTATCTAACTTAATATTTTTCTTTTTATTATATATCTTCTAAATTAATATTTCCTTTTATTAGAAATCAATATTTTTTTTTTATTTTTCTAATATAAAAATATAAAATGCCATACATAATTAGAAAAAAATAATATAAATTAGTTATTTTAATTAGAAGATAATGTTAATTACAAAATAATAATTGTGAATTTTTTTATTTATAATAAAAATTAAAATAAATTCTATTATTTGAATTTCATACATAAAATATAAGTAAATTATGAGTTATCTGCAATAATCTAATTATGTTACTAAATATTATTAAAAATTTTATTCTAAACATAAGAAATATAAAATTATAATAATTAATAAAAATTGATTGGACACTGGTACAATGCGATACAGTTGAGTTTTTCTAAGTATGTAACTAAAATTATTAAAATTTAACCTAAAATTTTAAATATGAAAGTATTTTTAATAATACTAAATAATTAATAGAATTAGACACCGGATAGAATGTAATAACTTTTGAATTTTCCTAAGTATGTAAATAAATTTATTAATGAGTTTATTCTAAATATTAAAATATAAAATTATTTAATAAAAAAATAATATTTAATAAATAGTGGTTAGACACCATTACAATTGAGATAACATTATCTCTATTGAGTTTTTATTTTTATTTTTTTGATAATTATTAAAAAAAAATTTATATTAATTTTTTAATAAATCTCGTGTAGCACGTGAGTGTTAAACTAGTATATATATATATATATATATATATATATATATATATATATATTAAAATCACAATAAACCAATATATTATATCTTATTTTTCTCTAATAATTGGCAGGACAAAGCTACCCACTTTGACCACAATCTGATAAGTTATTATACACACTCGCATGAATTTTTTAGTTCAAATTGATGAATTAGTATGTGTATTCATAAATTCTGGTGAAATTATGAATTTTTATATTCAAAATGATGATTTTTTGCACGAAAACTGATGAACCTTTTGTGTTTAAATTGATAAATTTTAGTGAATTTTTTAGTACCAACCCATGAACATTATGTATAAGTTGATGAGTTCTTGTATTAAGTGTATATTGCAAGGTAATCTAAAATGTATAATATTACCGTCTTTATATTATACACCCTAGTATATATACCATGGTACTCTACTAGTGAAATTAATTAATTTTTACCGAATGTTCATTTACTTATTATATAATATATATCGTTTTTAACATCATATTCATTAGCTCTTTAACTTTATGTTCATTACTTATTACAAGAAAAATATTATTTTAAACTGAAATGTCATTTATTTGTTACTAATTTTGTTATATTTTAACATGACGTTATTTAGTTCATTTGACGGAGGGTTACCTAATATTTGACAGAGTAATGGCTAACCAAATCGAAACGGGCCATTGAGTTTTGACACACTTCCCAATAGGCTGCTACTTGCTAAGCTTACATCTTAGCCCACTACTCTTACATGTCGGAGGCCCATCCCATACTAGCACCTTTTTGTTATATTGTAATCGTTGTGTATATAATACAGGGAGTTTTTGCGGTGTCGCGATACCACAGTTTTTTATTTAATCACAGTTATTGGATTAAAAGTTTGTGAATAAAGTATAATATTATTTATATAATTAAGATATTAAATTAAAATTTTAATATTATTTATATAACTAAGATATTAAATTAATTTTTTTTAAACATAATAGTAAAGCTTTTCGGCGGATCCAATTAGGGCGGCCGCTTGAGCTCGCCATGTTCTGTTCTGGATCCACCCCTAATTCTATATTAACTTTGCCTATGGGTTAATTAATAACTCATACGAAGAAAATGTCCATTGGTATTTTGTAATTATTTCAAAATCTTTGTATCGTAAAGTGTATTATGGTTGACTTTAACAATGAACTCTAACTAACTACAAATCTCATTGGCAATTGATCATAACTTTCTCAAAAGATAATATTGTGGTGTCTTGTGATAAAGTTATATAGACAATTATCAAAGATTAGCAGGTTGGAACTCGACCATTAGAAAGAAGCTTTCATGAATTTTGCCAAAAGTAAATAAGAAACAATCCAACATTTTATTAATAATTGTACTTATTTTTATAGTCATTCGTTCAAATTCAATGTTATTTGTAGTGTGATGTACAACCAGGAAATTATAAGTATATGTATTATATCATGTCACATATGTTCATCATTATATTTGTGGGTATTATTCACTGTAAGTTATATAGGCAAGGTGTGATTGTTCAAGTTGTTGAAGTCAACAACTTATTCTATATATTTCCAACTTGTAAATCTTAGGTGATCAGAGCGCATTGCCTGAAGACGACATTGAGGAAATTTGTTGACGCTGGATGACACTTTTATTTGCATATTACTATTTGCAGTGTAAATTCGGTACAATATTTCTACGAATGATATTGAATTTAGAATGTGAGTTGTTCATGTAGGACTTTTTGTATATTGTTTCTTTTTTAATCGGAAATTATATTATTGTGGTTTCTTGGTCGATATGCATTGGTGATGTTTTTTGGTTCACGACAATGAAATAAATGCATTGATGTTTACAATTGATTATTTTGTTTTTCGTGCTATTGTATTTAGATTTGTAGGCTAGGTTATTATTGTTTTAGAATTTGCAGGCTCTTTGGGGAACAATAACACATAGGAATTTAAAAACTTGACCTTTCGTATGGGTTACTTCAACAGCAGATTATTATTTCGTATCCATAATATATCGATTTCACGTACAACCGATAAGAAAAGTCTGCACCGGTTTTTTAACTGATACTATAGGTCAATTTCCGTATCAAGAAAACACTTTTTATGGGTTAACAACCGATATAATACTCATTTTGCATTGGCTCAAGATTGTAACGGAAAGTTGGCATATTCCATATTGGCTGATTTCGTATGGGGTTTCCAACCGATACAAAAAATCTAAAATAACCCAAACGGAAAGTCTTCTTTACTTGTGCATCTAGTATAATTTGGCAGCTCATGGTAGATGACTTCATTTTAGCAAAATATATATATCTATGAAATAAGTTCATTTATTTATTTTATTTTACCAAATCCTTGGTGCATCCAAATATTTCGCAAAACAATTAAATGAGACATTTTTATGTAATTGTTTGCTCGGACTGCAATATTTGCACTTATTTTACAGTACAACTCTTCAAATATTTATCGTTTTATACAGTATCATATGTTTGGAACGGTGAATATTTGTCGGCGACTAGTTTTCTTTGTAACTAACTCAACTAAGATTTTTCAGGATTCCTGTATAATTTCAATTTTGAAGAATAGTGATTTGAGTAAGATATGAATATTTTCTCTACATGTATTGGAAATCTAGAACAAGAAAAATATATACTGTTTGAAACTATTGTATAATTTGCCGTATTATGAAATTGGGTGCTCAACATTCATATCAACTCATTGATATTGTGAAATTATAGGTTATAATTCAAAGAACTGAAAAACACGCGCGTAACATTGATATATTAAATTATCCACGTCTACTAAATTGGATAATTCATCCAAAAGAATTCAAAAAAAAAAACAAAAAAAACCTTAATTGATTTATTTTTTCTGACATGGTGTGATTCAGACATTTCCTATGAGTTCCTATCATTTATCTGAATCACGTCATGTCAGTAAAAAAACTCGATCAAATTATTTTTTATATTTTTTTTGATAAATTTGTTAACTTATCAAACATGCTTTGATACTTTAAAAACTTATTCCCAGGTTTTTATTATTTAAAAAATAGACTTTAGTACTTTATAAGCCAAACAAAATAAAAGTTAAGATTATATCAATAGTATTAGGATTATTATGGTCTTTTGTAAAAAGTCAACAAGTTAGTTGTCACTCAAAGTTGTTAGAGTTAGTTAGCTACAAAGCAGGGATTAGTTAGCTAACTTAGCCACCAAGCTAAGAACAACTTGTATATAAACAAACAAGTTGGAGAATCACAAATAAAGTTTTATAATGATAAAAATCAATTCTCTAAAATGTTTTCTCTAGTTTCAATATGGTATCAGAGCTGTTAAGCTCTCGCTCATTTTTTCAGCTCGCTAGCCTCTCTCTTCAGCTCGCGAGCTCACTTTTTTTCTCCGGAGTAATTTCTTCTTCTCCGATCCTAGTTTTCATGGCGACGACACAACCGATGGCCAGTTTAGGGCATTTTCCACCTCTCACTCTGCGTCTCGATCGAAACAATTTCAATTACTGGAAACCGCAAGTGCTACCTACTGTATGAGCATATGGATATGAAGATATGCTCCGAGGGCATGAATTAGCTCCGCCGCATTTTCTATCCTCTACCTCCGGCAATTCACTGGATCTACCAGTGGAAAATTCAGCTCCTCTACTGTGGATTCACAAGGATCAACTACTGTTCAACTGGCTTATCTCGTCATTGACTGAGTCGATGCTTGGTCACGTTACTCGCTGTCAGACTGCGTCAGAAATTTGGCAGGTTTTAACTCGTCTTTTTCAATCTCAGTCAAAAGCCAGAGTTCTACAACTCCGATTTATGTTTCAAATTCTAAAAAAGGGGGATTTAAGTGTTGATGCCTTCATATTAAAAATGAGAGGCATAACTAATGAATTGTTAGCCATAGGTGTTATAATCTTTGATGAGGAGCTATCTCTGTATGTGTTAGGAGGCCTTGGACCTGGATATGAATATGTAGTTGTTAATCTCACATCCAAAATTGAGGCACTCACAACTCAGGATGTTCAATATGCGTTGCAAACACATGATATGCATATTCAAAACCAAACTACACATCAAACTGTTGCTCTTCATGCTTCCTCCAGTTCAGGAAATATATCAGTTGAAAATCTAACACATGTCTCTTTCAGTCGAGGTGGACATGCAGGAATGAGAGGAGGTCTCTATGCTCGAGGCCGTGGCAGAGGTAGACCTGGTAGATTACCAACTATGGGTCTCGAATTTTATGTCAATTGTGTAGGAAGTCAAATCATGTAGCTCTCAAGTGTTTCAGAAGGTTTGATGTAAACTTTCAAGGACCAGATCACACTCAATAGTCAAACTTCAATTCTCAACAGAGCTCGCAGACCATTTCTCCTCATGCACTGGTTGGTCAACACACAAGAGGTTATACTGATGGTAATAATTTCTCAAGTCATGATGGTTCTTGGTATTTTGATAGCGGTGCGTCTACACATGTCACAGATGATTTGTAGATCATGTCACTTTAGTCAGTTCCATATAGGGGTGTAAATAAGCCAAATAGTTCGTGAGCAATTCGCTACCCGACTCGATAAAAGCTCGCTCGAGCTCGTTTAATAAACGAGCAAACTCTAGATTCATGGTATTCGGCTCGTTAGCTCGTGAGCGAGTTCGTTAGTGAATTCTTGAGTGAGTTCATTATTAAACTCGTATAAATTAAACTAATAATTTGGTTTTAATTATAATTTTTATACTTGTTTATATGAAAAATATAGAAATATATATATAAACTTATTTGTTTACGTATCTTAGTAGGTATATTATATACTTTAAAAAATATTTTATTTTATTTTTGTAATAAAGTAAAGAATAATTTAATTAATAATTAATATCTTTTGAGCTCGTTTAGGCTCGATTAAACTCGAAAAAGTTCGCGAGCCATCGATATGTTCGTTAAAAAAAGCTCGAGTTTGAGCTCGATAATAAACGAGCAAGCTTAAACTCTCTAAACTCGACTCGGCTCGGCTCGTTTACAGCCCTAGTTCCCATATCAAGGATCAGAGAGACTTGTTGTTTGTAATGTTTCTTCCCTTCTCATAGCTAGCATAAGATCATCTCATATACCTAGCACCACAAATTCCCAAAACGTGCTTCTTAAAAATGTTCTGTTTGTACTTAATATCACAAAAAACCTCCTAAGCATATCTCAAATAACCAATGACAATAATGTTCTAATTCAGTTTTTTCATGACTGTTGCTATGTCAAGGACAAGAACACTTCTCAAATTCTACTGACAAGAAGGCTTAGAGATGGCCTCTATCAGCTGCATCCACACATCCTTCAAAAGATGCTCATCCCACTCAAACTGCTGCTTATCAAGTTCAGGTTCAAAGCACAATTGTCAACAACTGGCATAGAAAATTAGGACATCTATGTAGCCCAGTCTTAAAGTCAGTACTCAAACTTGTTCACTTCATTGATGATTACACCAGATATACATAGATGTTTCCACTCAAACACAAGTCAAAAACCCTAAACATCTTCAAAAATCTCAACAACTTCATAGAAAGACAATTTGACACAAAAAATAAAATGCATTTAGAGTGACTGGGGTGGTGAGTACAGAGCTCTTTGTTCCACTTCTAGCTCAACTAGGAATAAGATTTCAACACCCTTGTTCTCATACACATCAACAAAATGGCAGGGCTGAGAGAAAACATTTACATATTGTGGGAGTAGGTCTATCTTTTCTTGCTCAAGTTACAATCCCTTTAAAATACTGGTGGGATGCTTTTTCCTCTACAGTTTATGTTATAAACAAACTACCTACTCCTGTTTTACAATCATAATCACCCTATCAAAAATTGTTTGGCTCTATTACAGACTACAAGTTCCTTAAGGTTTTTGGGTGCCCATGTTTTGTTTTCCATATCTCATACCATATAACAATAAAAAGTTACTGTTTAATCCTCCAAGTGTATTTTTCTGGGGTATTGCTCTGTTCATAAGGGATACAAATGCTTAAGTTCTTCAGGAAGGGTCTACATATCTGCTACAGTAGAGTTCAATGAAAATGAATTCCCTTACACTCAGTTCTTTACAACTACAAAGCTCTGTAACACATCAATGCCATCTACTGCTCCTTCTCTTTTTCCCTTCAGCTCGCATACTGAACCAACATAACTGGACTCATCATCTCAATCAACATCTTCACCAGCTCATCAACCAGTCACAGGAAACTCACCATCCACACAGTCATCAAATCAATCTCACTCAGGTATAGATCTCATCATTGACCTACCCATATCACCTTCATCATATCAAACTATCCCCACTCAATCACATCCTCCTCCTCCTCCTATGGTAACTAGGTCAAAAGCAGGAATTTACAAACCAAAGGTCTTCACTACCTATTCATCTCCAACTCTCCTAGAACCTTTTACTGTCTCTCAAGCTCTCTCTGATCCCAAATGGAAACAAACTATATAGGATGAATTCACTGCTCTCATGGAAAATAACACCTGGAACATTGTCCCTTTCAGACCAGATCTACATGTGACCTCAAATAAATGGATTTTCAGAATCAAACAGAAAGCTAATGGTTCACTAGATATGTTCAAAGCTAGATTAGTTGCAAGGGGTTTTGAACAGCAAGCTGGTATTGATTTCTTGGAAACTTTTAGTCCAGTTGTAAAGGCCTGCACAATCAGACTTGTCTTCTCACTGGCAACTGGTCTATTCAGCAGATTGACATCAACAATGCCTTCTTGCATGAAGAGCTAACTGAAAATGTTTATATGTGTCAACAAGAGGGTTTTCTCAACTCATCAAACCCAACAACAATGTGCAAATTAAATAAGGCTCTCTATGGTCTCAAACAAGCACCAAGGACATGGTTCGCCAAGCTGAAACAGTTTCTTCTATCAATCAGTTTCCAAATACCAAAGTCTGACTACTCACTATTCTTCAGCAAGAAAGATGGTAAATTACTACTTGTTCTGATCTATGTTGATGATATACTGATCACAAGTGAAGACTCATCAGGTATCACTCAGGTTATCAAATTGTTAGGGGCCAAGTTTGCTCTCAAAACACTTGGAGAGGTCAATTACTCCTTAGGACTAGAGGCAAACAGAACCAAAAATAGTATAACTCTTACACAGTCAAAATACCTGTATTAGTTATTAGCTAAAACTCACTTGTTACACTGCAAACCTACATCTACTCCTATCTCTCCAGCAGCCAAACTATATCTACAAGATAGTGCTCCTTTTCGAAATCAAACATTGTACAGAAGCATAATAGGTTCTCTTTAATATCTCACTTTCACAAGGCCTGATATATCATTTGCAGTCAACAAGTTGTCACAATTCCTACATGCTCCTACTATAAATCATTGGACAACCTGTAAACACTTGTTAAGATATCTCAAAGGATCTTTTGCAACTAGGATTCATTTCACACCTATTTCCAGAATTGTTCTTGAGGGCTTCTCTGATGCATATTGGGCAAGCAATATTGATGACAGAAGAAGTACAGGTGGACATTGTGTGTTATTTGGTAAAAACATACTGACCTGGAGCTCCAAGAAGCAAAATATTGTGTCTAGGTCAAGTGCTGAATCAAAATACAGGGCATTACCAGACACATCATCTGATCTTATTTGGCTAAAGCATCTGTTTGATGAACTGGGGTTACATTTGCAGTTCTATCAAGTTATATGGTGTGGTAGCAGCTCTTGCTTCAAATTCGGTTTTTAATGTGAAGACAAAATACATTGAAATTGATGTTCACTTCGTCAGGGAAAAAGTGTTAGACAAGTAACTTGATGTCAGATATGTTCCAACACAATCCAACACAAGAGCAATCAACTGATCTATTTACCAAACCACTCAATCATATCAGACTCCAGACCTTATGTAAAAAACTACCACTTTGGCGAACTGTCACAACCACCTCTGCTACAGGAAAAGAGATTAATTTATTTAAGCTCGCGAGCTCAATTTTACAGCTCGCAAGCACATTTCTTTAGTTCGCAAGATTTTTTTTCTAGCTCGCAAGATTTTCTTTCCAGCTCGCAAGTACATTTCTTTAGCTTGTAGGATTATATATTCAGATCGCGAGCTCGCAAGATCTTTCTTCAGCTCGTAGGATTTTTTTTAGCTCGCACGATTGCGAGCATCCTCTTCAGCTCACAGGCTCATTTCGACGACTCGCGAGCACATTTTCCTCAACTCGCGCAACCACCTTTGTTCCAGGTTGAAGAGGGCGTATTAGAGTTATTATGGTCTTTTGTAAAAAGTCAACAAGTTAGTTGTCGGTCAACGTTGTTAGAGTTAGTTAGCTACAAAGCAAGAATTAATTAGCTAACTTAGCCACCAAGTTAAAAACAACTTGTATATAAACAAACAAGTTGGAGAATTACAAATCAAGTTTTATAATGATAAAAATCAATTCTCCAAACGGATTTCTCTAGTTTCAATAAATAGTAATACAAGCATGACTTTAAAGAAACCGTTGATTGACAAAAACACGACAAATCACATTAATTTATTCCACGACATCACGATTAAGGAATAACAACAATATTAAAAAATTACACGAAACATGGACCGTAACTGAATGTACAATTACAGTTCGAATAGCTAGCAGATTTTACCAGCTTAAATTATTAATCCCAACAATATAATTAATCTCATGAAATTGCTTAATTAGTGGCATGTGATCACACACGTCCATACGTAACTAATTGATGGCGCTACAAACCCTTCTTACGATCCCATTAGGTCGTACGATCGGTGTAATCTCCGACATTTTAATCATCGCGTTCGCGAAATCGGTTGCAAAAGCTGCCGGATTGGTACTATAGCGTAAGACGGTGGCGTTTGTGGTCCCGCTGGAAAGGACTTGGTCAGACTGAAGAAGACCCCTCCGCGCAACCAAATTCTTATAGTAGTTGTTGTCGAATGAATTGGGCGTCACCCTATCGAGCGGCGCCAAATTACTGTCCCCACCGGTCTGAGGGCACGTGCGTCTCCGCTCGGTTGCAAAGGTACGGTCGATATCGGTTCCGTTGCTGTATATTCTAGTGCGGAACAAGAAGCATTGGGCTTGGCCCAATGTGTGGGCCCCTGCATGCATGACACGTGTTTATTAGATAAATGTAATAGGAAAGATAAATAATAGAGGCCCAAAATACAATTAATTGGATCATTACACTTTAATTGGGTCGATTAAGTTCCTAAAGCCTAGGTAATTTGTTTTTGATTTATTTAATTAGGTGTACATGAAAAAAAGCAGTGTGTACCTGATAGGGCAACCATGTCAGTTACATTAAGCCTCTTTTTGGCGAAGGCGGTGATGAGACCTTGGAGACTAGAAGAAGGTCCAGGAAGATCCGTGTTTGCCGCCGTAAAGTTAGCAGTGGTCGAGTCCCTTCTCCCGAATCTCAGATTCCATGTTGGCCCACCTACCTGAAATATATCGTGCCAAACACACCCTTAAATTAACTGTTTATTATTTTTTTCCTTAAAAAAGTGTTGAAAACAATCATATGAAAAAATGAATAGCCAATTTGCCATATTAACATGTATTTATACTCTTATTATATATAATGTTATACTTACAGCAGCGGAGGCCTCGCGCGCCGCTAACGTTAACACATCAGCGCAAGAAACGACCCTAGGGCACGCGCGCTCCACGGCAAGCTTAGCGGCCTCAATCACATCGAAGCCCCTAGCGGAATTAACATTGGGGCCCGCGGACTTTTCGCTCCGGATTGTGAGCGTGTCGTTGAGTAGGATTGAGGCATCGCAGCCCTGCACGAAACAATCATGGAAATGGAGGCGGATGATGGATGCCGCCATGCGGGGCTCATGGGCAATCGCTTGCCGGATGGAGGTACGGACTATGGTGACGAGATTCGGACACGTGGTGTTGTAGTACGCGGGAGATAGTTGTGCTTGAGTTGGTGTGATAATATTGGAGAGTGAGAGGATGAGTAGTGATAATATTGTTAGAGTGAGAAGAGTGTTTATGGATTTCATGGGGTCCATATTGAGATAAATTAGAGTTTGGGAGAGATCAAAATAGAGAGAAAAAACAAAAACAAGAATTGACAACTAAATAATAAATTTAGTTGCTCGGATAGTTAATTGAGCTGAATTGAGTTGATTTAGAAGTAAGCAATCTTGGCACTCAATTTATAGGGCGCATGCAGGAGTAGTGTTTCTTAATTTAATTTGGTCCTTATTGACTTCTAAAACGCGGTATGCTAACATTACAAAAGTAATTTTATAGTTAACTATTTGTCCATGAGAGGTGGATTTGGTCATTGGTTAAAGTTTCCTACTTTTTTTTTTTTGGCATTATTCAAAAGTCATTTTGTCAAAATGTGGACATTTTATAAACTAAACGGTCGACACTTACAGCTAACAATGTGAAGGATAAAGACTTTGGTTGAAGAACTAATGATTAACTAATGATCTGAGATAGTCAAAACATTTTATGGCACCCATGCATAATAGTGCATATTGTCCAAGGCTAAGACTCATGCAATATTTTCTTAAGTTACAAGGAAAGCCGAGGTGCATGGAAATTTGGAATGCTAATATTTACTTACGACTCCATGCAGGACTATCTCTATGCGGATAAACATTAGGGTATAGCGTTCTAGAATTACAATTTGACTAATTTATTATTGGGTTGTGTTTAAGTTTAATTTATCGAATATAACGAGGGCTCTCAAACTTTTTTTGATCTTAATGGATGAAATTAATTTTTAATTTATTACATATATAAATTGGAAAAACTAATTTTCTAGGCTATCATATATTTACTTTCCAAAAAGATAAAATAAAAAAACCTATGCTATTATATACTATCAAAACAAATCTCCTAATTAGTCAAATTATCGAAAAACATACAATATTATCCTGATCGAACTTTTTCTTTGGTGATGTGGCATAATCCAACTCTTACTTATCAATTTCTATTTAATTTAATTGCCGAAAATCTAAACCTCACCCTAAAATTCCTAATTTAACCTGTTGACCTCTCATTTCTTTTTCTTCTTCTTATTAGTATTTTTAATTTTGTACGAGAATAGACTTGGCTGGGTCAGGCTCGGGCAAGCCCCTCCCTATCTTCACCCATTGTTATTTTGCCCATTACCGTTGAAAATGTAAATTAGGATCATGAATGTATTGAATTTTCAAAATCTCAACTTGCAAATTGTACTCTTTTCGTTCATTGAATAACGTGATTTGCGGTGGTAAAGTACTGTTGATTTTAGTCAACTATACTCACACAACTAATTATATCAATATGTAATGGCTCTCAAATCTCGACAACATATAAGAGAGAAAAAAAAAAACTAACATCAATAAGTAATTGCCACTGTAAAAAAAAAAGAATATAAATAGTAGCTTTTTTGAAGAGAGAAATTAGTATGCAAATCATCAACCTTTGAATAACGTGTGTCGGCTTAAGTTTTACTCAGAATTAATTCATATTTATTAAGAATGATATGGGAGTCACCAATTATACTAATTACAATTAGGTAATTAATAGCAAATCAAGGACAAGTTAACTATTTCCTTTATTATTTCCCTCAAGCGTCGCCTGGGATGAAGGTATACACAAAGTTTGGATCGAAGAAACTCAAAAACTTGTTGAAAAAGACTTTTCGTGAAGATGTCAACAAGCTGAAGATGAGAAGGGACAAAGTGCGTAGTAAGCTTCCTTGAGAACACGAGCTCTCGAACAAAATGATAATCCAAGTAAATATGCTTAACTTATTTATGAGCTACAGGATTTTAGCTAAAAAAGATAGCACTTTTATTATCACAAAGGAGCTGAGGTTAAGAGAATGGAGAAGACTGAAGCTCATGAAAAAGATTCATAAACTAAACAATTTCAGCAGCAACAACATTGGTCATAGCACGATATTCAGATTCGCAACTGGAACGAGCAACTGTCACTACAAAAAAAAAAAAAAAAAAAAGCGAAATACTGACGAATTTTGCTGACGGCTCAAAAATCGTCAGCATATGCTGACGGCCGCTGACCGGCGGAAATTGCTGATGGATTGCTGATGGGTAAAGACCGTCAGCGAGAAGGCCGTCAGCATTTTAATTCAGCGACATTCAAAAAAAAAAAAAAAGAAATCCTGATGGGTGCTTGCCCGTCAGCATAATTAAAAAAGTAAAAAAAAAATACTGACGGGTATCGTACCCATCAGCATTTCTGTTATAAAATAGAACAGATCTGCTTTCTGCAGATACAAAACGCGAAAAGAAAAAAACGGCCTGCCACCTAACCCGCCTCGCCGCTTATCGCCCTCCAGCCCGCCTTTGCCACCCCAGCCCCAACCCCAGCCCGCTGTCGGCCGCCAGCCTACCCCGCCCGCCCTTGCCGCCACCCGCCGAGTCGCTTACCAGCCGATCGCCCGTTGTCGGCCGCCAAGTAGCCACCGCCAGTTGCCAACGTCAAGTAAATTTTTTTTTTTTGAAATTATTATTTTTTATATTTTATGAATTATATTGTATATTTTTTATTTAATTACAATTAATAGTTTAACTAGGGTTGAATTTTAGGGATTGTTTTATATTTAGGGTTGATTTTATGGATTATTGTGAAATTATGGTTGATTTTAGGGATAGTTATATAATTAGGGTTAATTTTAGGGATAATTATATAATTAGAGTTTAATTAGGGATTATTATATAATTAGGGTTTAATTTAGGGATAATTATATAATTAGAGTTTAACTTAAGGATAATTATATAATTAGGGTTCGTTAGTATTTATTAAGGGTTCAATTATGCAATTATCTTTTAAAGTATATGCGATAGTGGTTTTTAAATGCCGTGGTGATCGGTTGTGTTAATTTAATGTATGTTATGGTTTAATTGTGATTGATTGATGTTGTGATTGGTTTGAAAGACGTCGGTGATGACATGATGTGCGGAACCGGCCGGGAGGTTTCGTCCCTCCAATAGCGATTTTCAAAAATATTTTAAAAAATGATGGTGGTTTTAAAAAGTGGGTGGTGGGGATTTTCCAATGCCGTGGTGATTGACAATATTTTGTTGAATTTATATTTTATGTTATATAATCTGTGATTAATATATATGATCTGCTTGGTGCAAGTTACACCAAATCATAACAAAAAACTGGCAGCGTATATTAGTATAAAATCTTTATACACTTAAAAACTTACCTTAAACCCGTTTGGGATTTAGTATCATATAGAGAGTTTGATACTAAATTTTGAATTGTCCACTGATTTAGACAGTTTAAGAAAGTGATTGTAATGTAATTATCTTACGTCGTATGTATTTTGTGGACTTTTGAATTTCAGTTTCCATCTCTCATTTGTTCTCGGGTGCACTACAATATATGTGTACTTAGAGAACTAAGGGGAGGTGCTGCCGAAATCTTCAGGTTCTCAAAATGCATAGTAAGATAATTTAATTACTGAAAATCACATTCTTGAATGGTATAGGGCCATTACCTAAAATTCAATCATTTTACCCTCATAACGCTTGATTCTTTACAATTCGATCATCCATATTATTAATCACAATTAGAATATTATAGTATGAGTTCTAATCGTAGTTGGATGTACAAACAGAGGGCAGACGGTTATCTGTCGAACACATTCGTGGAAGGGGTTGAGAGTTTCATACAATATGCACTCACCCATGGAGCAATGAGGGACGGGGAAAAACTGAAGTGTCCTTGCAGTGCTACTAAATGTAGGAACTTCAGTTACTACGATGTAAACGAGATCAAATTTCATCTCGTTAAAAATGAATTCATACCAGATTACTACATCTGTACATTCCATGGTGAAACAAATCTTGATTGCACGCATCATGTCGACCCTGGGGTTCACGTTGGAGGTTCATCTTACGCAGCCCCTGAAGAATCATCAAACGCTTACATCAATATGGTTCACGATGTGGCTGGTCCGAACTTTGTATTCAACCCTAATGTTGAAAAAATGCATAATCCTGAGGTCCAAAGGTTTTACGATATGTTGAATGCTAGAACTCAACCTTTATATCAATGGATGTGAGAAACACTCTCAGTTATCTCTGGTTGCCCATCTCATGAACGTGAAGGCAGAAAATCGCATGCCCCATAAGTGTTATGATAAAGTACTGGATTTAATCAAAAAGGTTGTGCTGAAAGATGATCATATACCAAATAACTTCTATAAGAGCAAGAATTTATTGAGGGGCATGGGCCTACCGGTCGAGAAGATCAATTTTTACATGAACAATTATATGATATACTGAAGAGTCGATGCTGATTTGACCAGTTGAAAATTTTGTAACCATCCTCGGTTCAAACCCGCTAAACAAGGAAAAGCAAAACGACATAAAATCAGCATTCCGTATAAGAAAATATATTATTATCCATTAACTCCTCGTCTGCAAAGGTTATACGCATTTGCAACAACTGTAATAGACATGAGGTGGCATGTTGAACACGTTGTTGACGAAGGTGTGATTCATCACCCGTCAGACTCAGAGGTCTGGAAACATTTCAATTAAACTCATCCAGAGTTTGCCGCCAAAAGTCGGAATGTAAGATTGGGCCTTTGCACAAAAGGTTTTCAACCTTTTGGTAGTTTCGGGGCACAATATTCCTCGTGGCTGGTGATAGTCACACCATACAACATGCGATTTTCCCCGATAATGCCGCCAAAACTTTGATTCAAACTTTTGTGTACCTACTTTTATAAATATTTGTCAAATGTTTAAAAGCTTGCTCGCAAGAGTATGAGTTTGCGTGTAGGTTGGTAAGGTAAACCGAGTCGATTCTCAAGGAACAACCAATCAGAATCCTCAATATTTATTTTATCACAAAGTCTCACACGAATAAGTATAATTGGGGGTTTTGTTGTTTTTGATTCGTAAACTAAGAAATTAAAATGCAAGAGCAATAATTTCAAACTAATTAACCAACTAGAATTTAAAAGACTTAATTATCTATACAAAATGAACTAGAGTTATGGAATTCAAGAGCAACTTAATAACATAAATAACTTCTACGATAATCAATAATGAAATAGGAACGAAGAACGCAAATTAGAAGCAATTAAAGATTCAAGAACTAAATTAATTCTAAGATTATTAAGTATGAACGAAACAATGAAAATTAAAGCTGAAAAAAAGATTGTAACCATCCTGTATTATACACGTTTTTTGGGTTTGCATCCTAGCGTTTTTTTTGTAATTTAATGCATCATGTACTTCATAAAATTCTGAAAGTGCATCCTCCGACAAGCCAACTCGCCCCAACTCGCCGAAACTCACCTAATCTCGCGAGTGACGTTGCATATTTTCAAACCCGTATACTTTAGGTGAGTTCCGGTGAACTTATTATTTATTTAAAACTAGTTCCGACATATTTTTATTAAATATGCAAACTCACCAAATTTATTATTTAATAAATAATAAATTTTATTTATTTAATAAAATTAGTTCCGGTAAACGTTAGGATAAAATATGGTTTGCATGTTTATTTAATAAATTCTAGTTTTTATTTAATAAAACTAGTTTTTTCTAAATTTTGTATAGTACAGGATGCACTTTCAAAATTTTGTATAGTACAGGATGCATTAAATTACAAAAAAAACGTTAGGATGCAAACCCAAAAAACGTGTATAGTACAGGATGGTTACAATATTTTTCCCAAACTAGAATTAACTAAGAATTACCTAAGAAAGCAATGAAAAGTTTAGAGTACTTATTAGAACTAGGAAAAGTAGTAAAAATCTCCAGCTATTCCGGAGGAACGAAGTGGATCTTGGCCGAATAACGAATCACGAACTAAAGAATGGAGCTTGGAACTTGTGATTCTTGGATCTTCAATATTGATCTTGTATCTAAGAGACAATGAAAACGTGCTCTCTCTATGTCCCCCAACCCTAGATAGGTGTGTAATGGTGTTTAAGATGAATTAGAAGAGGGTATATATAGTTTTCCCAAGACTTGGAGAACAAGTTTCCTATTTAATTTCCGATCTGGCACGGTAACTGTCATCTTAGCGGTAAGGGTGACCACTAACGCTACCGTTAGCCTCTCGCTGAAAGACTCTGTCCGCACTTAAAGGTTGGTCTAGCATTAATGGTGACCGTTAAGTGTGCCGCTAAACTCTCTGTCGCATCCTAACGATTGGGCTAATGTTCAGGTAACAGTTAAGTCCACCGTTAACTTGGTCTGGGAGCTCTCTATCATCCTTTAGTGGTTAAGTTAGCGGTATCGTGACCGCTAGGGCTTAGCGGTAGGTCTTAGCAGTAAGTGTGACCGCTAACCTAACCGTTAACCCGTAAAACTTGCTACTTCTTCACCAAATAGCTCGATTTCATCTCTCGATCGTCAAACTTCATTTATTTACTTCTGAGCTCGTCCGGTTACTTAGCTGTATGGGAAAAAACAGAGAATAATCACCCATTTACATCAATAATGATCAAAATACGGTAAAACAAGTTGGAGATACAAAAATACGGAAATACGTTTAATCTATCCAACTTATACCGAAATTCACAACAAAAACTAACTAAAATAAGAACAAATTCGTGTTAATCACTTCCCTCCATGGATGTGTATGAAAGGGCAATACATGTTTCTGAGTGTTCTTTTTCCAGGTCCCAAAAACCCGAAGGATAAGTTGGATGTATTTCTACAACCTCTAACCGCTGAGTAGAACCAGTTGTGGACGGTCGGTGTACCCTCGTATGATATCTCTAAAAAATAGAAATTTTCGGTTGTGGGCAACTCTCATGTGGATAATTAGCGATTTCCCCGCAAAATTAAAAAAAAAAAAAAAAAAAAAGATGCTGACGGGTCCTTGCCCATCAGCAATATTAAAAAACTAGTTTGAATATTCGCGTATACGTGGGCATATAAGCAATGTATAATAACGTAAAATTTATCAAAAAATTTATTACATTCAGAAACTGATTTATTAATAATAATAAAAAAGTTGTTCACTTTAAATTATGTAACACTTCTACATTAATTGTATTATTCACAATAATATTATTTTCATCGTAACAATGAATATTCAGCTTTTTACGATTCTCAACTCGATCTTGTTAAAATCTTACTACGCAAATTAATTCCTAATTGAAATATTTGGTGTGAAACTTGGCTGACCATTTTCACTCTCTGTAGGCAATATGGTTTAACACAATAGTATAACTATTAATTTACCGATCAATCAATTTTACTTTATATCTCGACTCGTCTATCTTGCCCCTGACCCGAGGATTGGCTCTG
>BMAC01000065.1:989441-1006968 GCA_014905375.1 Phtheirospermum japonicum
TTACTAATACAACATTAAAAAAAAAATATCTTACGACAATACCATATTTATTTTTTGACGTAATGTATCGCTTGAACATTGTTCATCATTTAAATGTGTTTGAGATACCCTAGCACGTTTCGACTATTTTTTTTCCTTTTTGATATCCACCTCTGTAGAAGACCTTGATCCTACCACAAACTAATTAAAAATAAATTAAAAAATAAGCTGCAAGCCTGAACTTTTGAATTGTACGCATGTTAAAATTCAAGTAGACATTTTTAAACGTTTTTTTATTTGTCGGCATTTTTTTAAATATACTAATAGGATATCAATCAAATATTATTTTTATTTGGTAAAACCTTCCAATGTCTGAAATCGTCCCATTTCAACTTAGTAAATAAAATTAATTTTAAGGGTATTATTACAAAAATCATCATTTATGTGTGTGTGTGTGTGTGTGTGTGTGTGTGTGTGTTTGGTTGGGGGGGGGGAGGTTAGCTTTTATTACAAAAGGACCAAATCATCTTTCAAATTATAAATATGCTTTTGACATTTCTTTTCTTCAACCAATTGCACTTTATTAGATAACTTTGTGACTTGAAATATTGATTCCCTTCTTTCTTCTACAATAACTCGATCACTTGTGCCATCATCATTATAAAAGACTGGTTGCTCATCTAGAAGGTCGAATCTTAGTCTTTGTACAAATAGATTCTCATAATGGAAGATGATAAAATCGAGACTATTTGATTCATATCTCTCAATTTTATTTCTCTCCTTCACTAATTCATTGACTCGGAATTTAGAATAATAATGTGGTTTTTTAATTTCTTTTGTGAAAACTTTATTTTTGTATCTCTAGTTAAAATTTAATAACAATCTATATCAAATTAAAAGATTTCTAATTGAAATTACCGTGTTCAAGCCTAATAGGCCCAGGTTCTTCTTGAATCTCCAGATGCCAGATGGGCTTGTCCCCCGGCACTGACCTTCGATGCTAAGTGTCGGCCTTTTCAGCAACTTCAGATGCCAGATGGGCCTGTCTTCTGTCTTCCCCTTGACATTCATAACCGTGTTGAAAACATCCTCAAACACATTCTTCTCGATATGCATAACGTCTAGATTATGCCGAATTAAATTTGTGTTACACTATGGTAAATCCCAAAATATGCTTCTTTTCCTTCAACCACTTGATTTTGCTATACGTCCATTGACGCCGTCTGCATCTAGATCGGTAACTTTCAAAATCCCAAAACTCTCTATCTCTGCCAAAATCTTCGTTCATGACCGTACGCTCGGGGGTGGAGTCTCCACCTTTGGTTTTTTCGAAAATTCCTTCTATCTTTTCGAAAAGGATGACCACAGTCAAGAAATTTTCGATGATTATCAAACCAAGATTATTTTTGCTGCACTTAAGAGTAAATGCATCCGAACGTTCAATGCAATATGGACATGCCGTTCTCCCAGCCGTACTCCAACCAGAAAATATGGTATAGGCTGACGGGTGTTGACCTATCAGCAACCGGGCCCGTTAGCGGCCCGTCGGTAAACCCGTCGCCCAAAAAAATGCTGACGGGTCGCTAACGGGCATGACACTGACGGTCCTTACCCATTAACAATCAACAATTTCTTTCCCGTCAAAAGCCGCCAGCATATGCTGACGGTATTTTGGTCGTCAGCATATTCCGTCAGCATGCGCCTATTTTTTTGTTGTGGGTGTCCCTAACTAGGACGTCTCCCTATATATTACTTTCATTTCATGTTTTAGGTCGGTTATGACTCTAGCAAGCGGCTTTCCACGCATGTTTGTGGGCTGATGATTAGGGATTTATGTATTCTAATTTATGTATTCTAGTTTATTAGGTAAGTTAAGTATTTTAACCCTAACGTAGTAGTATTAGTATAAATTGGCTCATCGTCCTATTGTATTGTTAGCAACAAATTTCCAATGAGTTTTAATACAATTATTATTCTCCATCATTGATACCGGAAATTTCAAGAGAAGTAGGAGGTAACACAAGGCACTCCTCAACACTCACAACTCTAGGAATCCACCAAAAGAGTTTAGAGCAAAATACAAGAAGATAAATCTTCTAAACAATCTTAAAAGCTCAAAATATATTTTAATTTCAAAAATTGGTTGCTGGAAACATAACAATGGGGTGCCTTTTATAGGTAAGAACTTGGAACAACCCTCCAAGATGAGTCAAAGATAATAAATAAGACATTACATTTTCTATGGTCTAGAAAAATGAAAATGTTACTCTAATAAAGATAAATAAGATGAATCTTGACTAAAAACTAAGTCCTTATCAACTCCCAAAGTGCATGAATGAGTAAGTTCATGAAAACTCATCAAGAGTTGTTCAGCCTTCCAAATTCTCGTTTGAAAATACTGCACTGCCACATTTCAGTCAAATAGTCATAACTCACTATCGGATTATTATTTTTGAGATCCGACTTTTTTATTAGAAACTAGACTCATAGGGCTTTCCAATGGTATATAACTTATTTTTTAATTCATTACCAATTAGAATAGTTAAATCCTCAAAGTCTGTAAAGGTGCTGGAAATTCCCGTGTCATTCTCCCTTGGTTGGAAAAAGATTCGACCTCGAATCTTGATCAAGTTTATCATCAAGAGAAATATATTTTTCAAGAATCGAAAAGGTCCGTAATCTATAGGCTTGAGTTTTCTACGGAATCTATGAGAAAATCGATTTTTCCTTAAGTAAAACCAAGTAAAATTACCTTCTTGGAAAATCGATTGTTCCGGTTGTATATTTGCACTCTTTTGATACTTTTCACTTTTCTTAAAAGTATCTTGAAGAACTTGTTCAGAAAACTTATGAAGGTACTCAATGCACGCTCTCCAAATTTCATCTTTATTTGAAATCAAAAGTGCAAAGACGACATATGAACTTAATGATTCTCGAACATGATCTTCTTGATGTTGAATTTTTCGAAGTCGGGGTAGACTAGACTGTAGTTCAGTAAAATCCAAACTTGTGAATTTCTCCCATATCTTATGGACTTTCACGAAAATGTCATGATTTGTCTTTCCACTTGTTGGAACATGCATTAAAGCATAAACAATATCATCTTGCTTGAAATTTTCATCACAAGACAAATTTATCTCCTCTTCATCAATTATCGGAGGGCCATCGTAATACTCACTTATAGACCTTGTATCATCAAAAAGATGATTTTCTTCGAAGACGATTTTCATCCCTTCAACAAAAGTTGAAATATCATTGTAATCAACTTCTATATCCTCGTCAGAAGATACAAAGTTGTTAATACAACCATGGTATGAATAAATGTCATATGAAACATTATTTCTATGGAATAGATTTTCCATCTCATAGTTTGAAGAACCACCCTCTAAATCATGAACCTCAACATCATGATATAAAGGTTTGCCACGCTCAAGGCATTGCACGAGTTGTTGCACTTGTCTCCTTAAATCTTCTAACTCCATATCACATAGGTCTCTTTCACGAGCAACGATATCATCAACGTTTGGTCTATTTCTCATACGACCAGCCATCGAAAACCAAAGCTCTGATAACCACTTGATACCGGAAATTTCAAGAGAAGTAGGAGGTAACACAAGGCACTCCTCAACACTCACAACTCTAGGAACCCACCAAAAGAGTTTAGAGCAAAATACAAGAAGATAAATCTTCTAAACAAGCTTAAAAGCTCAAAATATATTTTAATTTCGAAAATTGGTTGCTGGAAACATAATAATGGGGTGCCTTTTATAGGTAAGAACTTGGAACAACCCTCCAAGATGAGTCAAAGATAATAACTAAGACATTACATTTTCTATGGTCTAGAAAAATGAAAATGTTACTCTAATAAAGATAAATAAGATGAATCTTGACTAAAGACTAAGTCCTTATCAACTCCCAAAGTGCATGAATGAGTAAGTTCATGAAAACTCATCAAGAGTTGTTCAACCTTCCAAATTCTCGTATGAAAATACTGCACTACCACATTTCAGTCAAATAGCCATAACTCACTATCGGATTATTATTTTTGAGACCCAACTTTTTTATTAGAAACTAGACTCATAGGGTTTTCCAGTGGTATATAACTTGTTTTTTAATTCATTACCAATTAGAACAGTTAAATCCTCAAAGTTTGTAAAGGTGCTGGAAATTCCCGTGTCAATCATGCTCTTCTTTACCCGTTCTTTTCCTTTATCTTGTCTTGCGTTCTTATTTAGGGGAAATTTCATTTTTGATACATTATGTTGGCCACCTCTACACAAAAGGTACGTGATGTTGGTCATCATCAAAGTACATTCACTGAGTTGGCAAATTCATCAAATATGGTACATTTTTATCACAAATGCTGACGTGGCATGATTATTTAATTTCTTATCATTTTTTATTTAATCTTAAATATTAAATAGTAGGAAAAAATCAATTTTACCCTTCTCATTTAATCTTTTTTCTTTATTTATTTCTTTCTTTAATTGTGCGTATATGCAAATAATTTTGAATAAAATGACATAGTATGATGATACAAAATTCAAACCTCCATTGCCTAATTGAGAACGAAAACATAAAACTGACTGGCCCAATCGCATTGCCCACCAAAACCCCCCAAAACCAATATATACAATTTGACTTTGAAAAATGCCTAGTCCGGCAAATAAAACACTTCAATTAGCTTAACACAAGCTTTATTGCATCGATTATGTTATAATCTTAATAAAAACTTTTGATTGATTATGCATCATTGCCTCCAGCTGTTTATTCAGCTCCAAACACGCCCCAGCCTTTGTTCAACACCAGAAACGGTAGCCCAAACCCAGCTTTACGATCACCGCCCTTCCTTACCACCACCGCGTCCAACTCATCCTCCACCGCCTCCCGCGGCGGAACCCTAATGGGCCCAACCCAGATCTCAAAGACATATACCAAACTCCATTCCAAAAAAAAAAAAAAAAAGAATTAGCAAATAGATCTGAGAAATAAAAAGAATTAGCAAACTCCATTAAAAAAAAAAAGAATTAGCAAACAGATCTCAAAAACATATACCAAACTCCATTCAAAATCTCCCACCCTTCTCCGCCGTCTCTAAATATAGAGTTTTTTTCTAAATTTAAAATTTATATTTTTAGGTAAATAAAGGAGAAATAAAATTAAATGGGCTGCGCGGCGTCCAAGCTGGACAACGAGGACACCGTCCGGCGGTGCAAGGAGCGCCGCCTCCTGATAAAGCAAGCCGTCTACGCCCGCCACCACCTCGCCGCCGCCCACTCCGACTACTGCCGCTCCCTCCGCATCACCGGCTCCGCCCTCGTCACCTTCGCCTCCGCCGAGCCCCTCGCCGTTTCCCACCACGCCCCTCGCCGCACCACCCCTCCCCTCCCCCTCGCCGTCTCTCTACCACCCCCCCCATCTCCACCGCCTCCTCACAGCCATATGAATTTAGTTTGGTAAAGAATTTAGAAAAAAATTGAATTAAAGGAAAGAAAGAAATAAATAAAAGAAAAAAATTAAATGAGAAGGGTAAAATTGACTTTTTTTTACTATTTAATATTTAAAATTAAATAAAAAATGATAAGAAATTAAATAATCCTGCCACGTCAGCATTTGTGATAAAAATGTACCATATTTGATGAATTTGCCAACTTAGTGGATGTACTTTGATGATGGCCAACATCACGTACCTTTTTTGAAAAAATGAAATTTTCCCTTCTTATTTACATAGACTTGTCGAGATATCACGGGCCTCTTCTAATCTTAGTGAGTCGATAAACTCGGCGCCACACGGGCTATTTCCATGGCCATGCCTCGAGCCAAGAAGCAGACCGTGACAAGCAGCTAGAAAAGAGGGGGGGCAATAGAAAATAGGATAAAGTAGGTAAGATAGAATATTTAAAATTAAAGAAAAAATAATAAGAAAAATAAATAATCACGCCACGTTAGCACTTGAACCCGAAAATGATAATTTTGGATTTTTTTTTTTTGATAAATTGATCAATTTTTTGTATGGACAATATCATGGTTCGTTTTGAAAAGTGAACAATATAATGAATTTCAGATCGCCTGTGACGGCGAGCTCATTGAAACTTGTCTATTATTATTACTTAAAAGTTGGTGCTTCCAAATTCTAAATATAGACTTTCGATATTTGATAAGAAAAAAAAAGTTTAACATTACAACAATAATGAATATAAAGAAACTGTTGATTGACAAAACACGCCAAATCACATTAATTTATTTCACGATTTAACGATCAACGAGCAACAACAAACAATATTGGAAAACAACATTACACAAAGCATGCAACGTAAATGGATATCTAACAATTACAGATCGACTAGCAGATTTTACTCGCTTAGTTTATTAATCCCAAAATGTATCAGGAAATGGCTTAGTGTCATGTACTGATTAAGCACGTCCGTAACTAGTTGATGACGTTACAAGTCCTTCTTACGATCCCATTAGGTCGGAGGAGGATGGGTGAAATCTCCGACATTCTGATCATCGCACTCGCGAAATCCCTTGCAAAATCTCCCGGGTTGGAACTGTAACGCGAGACAGTGGCGGCTGTGGACCCGGTGAAAAGGACTTGGTCAGACTGAAGAAGACCCCTCCGTGCGACCAAATTCCTGTAGTAGTTATTGTCGAATGAATTTGGCGTCACCAAATCGAGGGGCGCTAAATTAGTGTCTCCACCGGTCTGTGGGCACGTGCGTCTCCTTGTGTTGGCAAAGTTAGGCTCGATGTCCGTTCCGTTGCTGTATATCCTAGTGCGGAACAAGAAGCATTGGGCTTGACCTAGTGTGTGAGCCCCTGAATGCATATATGACACGTGTTTATTATAAGAAATACAATATATAATAGTACAAGTTCAAGAGAATTAATATATTATCCAATTAATTGGATCACAAATATACTGCGTATGAGTTGCTTGTTTATTTAATTAGGTGTACATTTTAAAATCTTATACCTGATAGGGCAACCATGTCAGTTACACTGAGTTGCTTATTGTCGAAGGAGTCGATGAGACCTTGGAGAGTAGAAAAGGGTCCAGGAAGATCCCTGTTTGCTGCACCAAAGTTAGCAGTCGTAGAATCCATTCTCCCGAATCTCAGATTCCATGTTGGCCCACCGACCTATTAATATCGTACCAAACACACCTTTAAAATCAATTTTTCATACCACAACAAAAGACCATCATACCATTTTCACAGATGAGGATATATAATTATACAAGTTTCAACTAAACCAATTAAAAAAAAAAGGGTTGTCTTCTCTGTATATATACTTACAGCAACGGAGGCCTCGCGCGCCGCTAACGTTAGAATATCCGCGCAAGAAACGACCCCACGGCATTCTCTCTCTACGGCAGTCTTGGCGTCCTCGATCACGTTGTACCCCCTCACGGAATTATTATTGGGCGCTGCAGACTTTTCGCTCTGGATGGTAGGCGCGTCGTCGAGCAGGATCGAGGCATCGCAGCCCTGCACGAAACAATCGTGGAAATGGAGGCGGATGAGGGACGCTGCCATGCGGCGATCGCGCCCGATCGCTTGCCGGATGGAGGTACGGACTATGTTGACCAGATTCGGACACGTGGTGCTGTAGTACGTGGGAGATAGTTGCGCTTGAGTTGGTGTGATAATACTGGTGAGGGTGAGTGATAATATTGTTAGAGTTACGAGAAAGTGTATGGATTTCATATTGAAATAAATTGGAGTTTGGGAAAGATCACAAAATTAGAGAGTAAAAGAAAAATATTGAGAAGTAAATATTTAAGCTGAATTGAGTTGATTGAGAAGTAAGCAATCTTGGCACTCAATTTATAGGGCGCACGCAGGAGTAGTATTTCTTAATTTAATTTAATTTAATTTGGTCACTATTGGCTGCTAAAACGCGTTAGGCACACATCATATAAACAAAATAGTGCTTTTTTTTTTTTTTTATAATTTTATTAGTTACTTATTTGTTAATATCCATACGGTATATTTGCCAGCGGGGGGGGATTTAGTCGTTGGGTTAGATGGATTTTTTTTTTTTTTTTTTTATTTTGGCATTATTCAAAAGGGGTTGTGTCAAAATGTGGACATTTTATAAAATAAACTGTCGATATCTTCTTGACATACAGCTAATAATGTAAAGGATATAAATAATTTGGTTGAAGAACTAATGATTAACTAATGATTTGAGATAGTCAAAAGTGTGTTAACATTTGATGGCAAGGCAACCATACTGCCGCATATTGGCCAAAGTTGAAACTCATGCAATATTTTCTAAAGTTATAAGGAAAGCAGAGGTTTGCATGGAAAATTGGAAATGCTAATATTCACTTAGGCATGAATTAATATGAATTAATATCTCAATGAGGATTAAAATTAGGGAATAATTTTTGAGATTGGTGCATGTATTGATTTAGTCAGGTTCAACAAGTCCTATCCGCCTCGGAGAGAAATTAAATATATTTTTGTATATGTCATATAAAATAATAGGGCGTGATATAAGCATCCTGAATATATTAGTTTACCAAAATTAATTTTTTTCCATAAAAGTATCAAAATACCCCTTCAGTTTTAAACACCTAAAATACAATTTATCTTCTTCAACCTTAATTACCATCATGTTGATTTTAAGCTATGAAATCTAAAGAGTAAATTGCAGATTTTAAGCTTGCAAAATTGAACACGGAATTAAAGTACGTAAAAACAAGAAGCTACAACAGGGGATATTGGACATTACAATCCTAAAAAAAAAATTAAACAACCACTGTTTTTTGTTTATTTTTTCAACTTCCTGAATCTTGAATCCAATCGGAGGTCAATTGGCCTTATTTAACTCTCTCAACCATGTTCAACGGCAATTCACTTTGAATAAGACACATCAATTAAGCTCGAAACTGTCATTCACAACTAGTAACCCAACTCAGATATCAAAAATTAATCCCCATATTTCATAAAGTTACTGAACAAGAAATAAAGAAATTCACCACACACAAATAAAAGTAAAATTCATGAATTTCAAACAAACTATAATAAATCAAATACCTATGGCATGCACATGGGAGCCCCCGTTGCGTAATCTCAGGCCCAACTTTGGAATTTGAACGATTGATTTGAGTGATCATCGAAAATTGACAAAAAAATAAAAGGGTAATCAAAACCTGGCTAAAATTGTACAGGGAGACTCTGGTGAGAGTGGTAATGGAGGTTGAAAAAGATAAATTATATTTTGGGCTATTTAAAGTTAAAGAGGTAATTTTGGTTATTTTTTTTAAAAAAAATAATTAATTGTGGTGCATATATCCGCGACCAGAATAATAATATAATACATCTAATATTATGTAACACATCTTAAAATGAAATTTATTCATAACCAAACGCGCGCGCGAGCACACACACAGGGGTGTAGCCGAATTTTTTTTTTTTGCCCTAGACTGCACGAATATAATTATTTTAGTAGGTCTGTTTTATATTCACTGTACGAATTTTTTTTTGTTATACCGTCATATTATTTGAACAAAAAAGAATTTTTCTACAGTGAAATTTCATAGTTAACATACATATACATGTTCAAAAGTATGATTTTACCTTTAAAATATGTATATTTATTTTAAAAATATGAATGTATAATGGAAACATTCTGTATACTTAGTGTACAAAAACTTTGGCACGTGTTTGTGTGTGTATAAATCAAAATATAATTAAATTATAGTAATTAATAAGAAAATGGTGTTATATGTTATATTAGCCATGACAGTTATAATTCTTGACTAACTTAACCACTTAAAAAAATTGCTAGTACTTTATGGGATTCGAAAAATATTTTGAAGTTGAAACGTAAAATTAATATCAAATTAGACAATTAATTCACATCCAACGACTCTAAAAAAATACATATAAAACATTCTATTTTATTTACAAATATTAGTGATTCGAATAAGAAAAAAAATATTAAATCGCGTTCCGAAAATAGATGTGTCATGCAGTTTTTTATAAAATAAATCTCACTAATTATTAAAGTAGTGTCGATAAACTCTCGTTTAATGTAGAAATTTCTCATATATAATCAACCATCACTAATATAATTTATGAATCTTGGGCTAAAATAACTGAAACATAATTAGACTAAAATAAATTTAATATTAGCTAATTCAATTTAACATAAAATAATTATTTATTTTTTTTCAAAACATAAATAAAACAAAAGTAAAATAAATAATTAAACATGGGTTGGAGCCCACCCCAACACTTGGGGTGGCGCGCACATACACACACACACATATATATATATATATATATATATATATATATAGAGAGAGAGAGAGAGAGAGAGTTTGATACTTCAATATTATAAGGAATTTATTAAAAGATAAATATAAAAAAAATATTTGTGATAATTACAGAATTTTTGACTCTAAAAATAAAAAACTCAAAAGATATTGTATTCTCAACACGTGTCTTGTACTGATGTTTAATTACTACTTATTAATTATCATTTTCTTATGTTAAATAAATTCTATTTTAATATTTTGATTAAATTCATTAATAATTTTATTTACATCCTTATAAAATTCAAAAGTTATCACATTCTCAATCGTGTATATTTTCTCTATTATTATTATTGTTATTGTTATTAAATAATTTATAATTTAATGTTTAGATTAAATTGGTAAATAATTTTTAGTTACATACTTATAAAAATTCAAAACATGTCATATTCTCAACCCCGTGTATGTAGCATTATACCAGCGTCTAATCAATATTTATTAATTATTATTATATATATTTATAATTTTTTTTTATGTTTGAATGAATTTGTTAATAATATTTAGCTACACAGTTAGCTTATTGCAAATAACTCGTAATTTACTTATATTTTATATTTGAGATTCTAAGAATAAATTTATTGTAACTTTTATTCTAAATACTATTTATTTAAATTATTTTAATAATTAAAATTTTTAATTAATATTATCTTATATGTAATTTATTTTTTAATTTTTTTTAAACCCAAAACTTACTAAACAGAATATTTTCTTTTTCTATATAAATGAGAAGCGAAATGTGCGTGCCACCGAGTTTAAATTAAGAAATAAATGAATAGAACTGGTTTTGACCAATTCAGTTGATCTTTGGTTAGTTACTAGGCTGCAATGATAAAGAATTAGACCTGAGACATAATATGAAAATATGTTTATAATACGTATATTATAACGTAAAATAAAATATGATATGAGACACGACAGCAAAAAAAAAAAAAAAAAAAAAAAACCTAGTTGAAATATACGTGGATCTAGAGGTTATGAACAATCAAATCGATCTTTGATAAATTTTAATCCGTTCAACGTGGGCATTTTCTATTAGCCAAGTCAGGCTGGATTATAGTAGTGGTGAACATTTGAATATTTCGTAGCCTAATTACTATGAGTACCAAGAATACAATTCATGATTGGTTATATAATATTATAGCATTAAATCTACATTATTAATTGTCCTAAAGTCACAATAATTAGTTTAATATACCATAGTGATCACAATATAACGGCCAAAATATAATTGAAAATTGACACTCGTAATAAATTTATGTAAGTTTGAATAAGAAATCCCCATCCGCCACACGCCACCTTCTGTAATATAATCTTATGGTCTTGCAAATCTTGAATTGAAAACTCTTGATCGGAAATTCAAAGTCTTCATAACACATTATTGAATAACTCTTATATATGGGATATTAGACGAATTGTTCTAATTAATCATTATATTTTCTTTTATGTTATCAATTCAAGTTGTTCGAAACACATGTAGCTCGATAGACGGTAAGTTAAAATTTGTTTTGAAAGTCATCAATATCATGACGTGAATTGGCATCCTGCTGATATATTCGTATTTTGATGCTAGCAGGCTTTACTATAGGGCTATAGGTTTTATTGTAGTCTAGACCTGCAAACTGAATATATCCCTTAGCTACTAGCCTGGCCTTGTATATAGAGATTGAACCATTTGAATTCCTCTTGATCTTGAATATCCATTTGCATCTAACTGGTTTTCTGTCGGGGGAGCTCGCACAAGGTCCAATATGCAATTTTGAGAAGTGCTTGATGTTCTGAGGTCATGGTTTCTTTCCATTTTGGGATACATATTGCTTCTTGAACTGTTCTGGGCTCAATAGCATTGTGTGACATCATTGTGGCATAATCTTTAGGTTTGGAGATTCCTGATTTAGACCTGGTTTGCATATGACGTGTATCTACAATTGTTTGAACACTAGATGCATGGTTAGTGGCAGTAGGTATGCTGTCATGCTCAATAGGTAAGTCTATAGTGATTTGGCCAATGGGAATAGTGGAAGGAGTGAGAGGATATATGAGAAGAAGGTGAGGGAGGTCTAGAGTTGTGAGAGATGGGAGGAGATGGAGGGTGTTCACTTGAGGTCGCAATATCTTGGATCTTGATCAGTGGTGTGTAATGAAAGGACTTGCTTATGTCAGGAGGAGGAGAAGTATTAGGTTGTGTAATATGGAAAGGGAATTTGTCTTCTTGGAATTGGACATGTCTTGTGATTATGATTTTGTTGGAGGTGAGAAGGATTTTGTAACCCGTGTGAAAATAACTGTACCCAATGAAAACACAAGGTTGGCTTCTAGGCTCAAGTTTGTTTTTATTGTAAGGTCTTAGGAAAGGAAAGCATAAGCAGCCAAAATCTGAGGTAAGTGTAATCAGGTTTCTATTTAGTGACAACCTCAAAGGGGGATTTGTAGTTCAGGATTTTGATTGGGGTTAGGCTTATGAGATAGGTGGTACTAGTAAAAGCTTCACTCCAATACTTGAAGGGGAGGTTGGATTGAGAAATCAAGGAGAGAGCAACTTCAATGATGTGTCTGTGCTTTCTCTTAGCCATTCCACTTTGTTCTGGGGTATAAGAACAGGACATAATGTGTTTTATCCCATCTTAATTAAGAGCGTCCTTTAATCCAATGAACTCTCCACCTCCATCAGAGTGAAAGGTTTTGATAGAGGTGCCAAACTGATTTTCAACAAGATTTTTGAAGTGTATGAAAGCAGCCTTGGTATCTAATTTAGCTTTGAGCAAATAAATCCAAGTATATTTGGAGGCATCATCAATGAAGCTAATGTAATATCTGAAACCATTATGAGAAGTAACAAGAGATGGTCCCCAAACATCACTATGAATGAGATCATGGATATTGTGGTTGTTGTGGTTTGTTTACAAAAGGGGAGTTTATGCATCTTGGATTTCAGACAATCAGCACATAAAGAATCATCACTTTTATTTAAAACAGGTAAATTACAATGTATCAGAACTTTCTTTACAACATCAAAAGAAGGATGACCTAATCTAGAGTGCCAAAGATCTAGGCCTAATTTATTTATGAGCTCTACAGCATTGGCACTTGATTGAAAATTAGAAATGTGATGTTCTTGAATAGTTGACAGTTGGAAGTGATAAAGCCCATCATTAAGGTTCCCTTTGAGAAGAACAACTTTTGACACTTGATCCTTCACAAAACAGAAAGAGGAGTGATATTCAAATAAAATATTGTTGTATTTGGCAAATTGAGATACACTGAGTAGGTTTCTAGTTATCTTAGGAACATGAAGAAGATTGTTTAGGATAAAAGAATGGTTATGATCAACAGTCTTCACTACAGAATTAACATAATGAGCAATGAGTATACCTGCTCCACTAGCTGTCTGAATATTTTCTGAACCTCTGTAATCTATGGCCATGTTGAGGTTGGACAACTCATAGGTCAAGTGGTTTGTTGCTCCAGAGTTAGGGTACCAGTAATCTTGTCCTCCTTCTGTTTCTACGTTTCCAAAGCTAACTACATTGGCCATAAAATTTCCAGTTGATTGACCTCCCTGCTGAGTCTTGTTTCCTGAGTTCATCTGATAGTTGGAGTCAAACCTGTAGTAGCACTTATCTTCAGTGTGATTGTTATATCCACATATCTGACATCTAGGTCTATTAATTCCAAATCTGACCCCTCTGCCTCTATATCTATCGTCTCGTCCAGCACTGCTTCATCCTCTATTGCCTTGGAACTCATAGGTATTTTTGCTTCTACCTCTTCCTCTATTTCCAAGAAATGTTGTCTGTGTGGTGAGGTTAGCATTAAATTGCGAATTATCAGTATCGCCAAGGCCTCAATAGTCTCAATCCTATTTCAAAACTCAGCATCATAGAGTAAGCTTCCATCGTAGTGACTTTTCATGCCTAGTAGTGATTGAAACAATGAGGACATTGTACTCATCTCCTAAACCATTCAGGAGATACATAATCTGGTCATTTTCATTGACTCTCTCACCAATGGAACCCAACATATCACAAACAAACTTGACTTTGTTAAAATAATCCTTGATTTGCAGATTTTCCTCTGCATAATTTTAACTTTGTTATAACTAGCAAAATTGGTTCTTAGACAATTCCATATCTCACTAACCGAGCTCAGACCAACAGTAGTAACTAGAACACTTTCACTCGAAGAAGATAACAACCATGAGACAATAAATTGATCCTCTTTCATCCATTTAACATACTCAGGATTAACAGTGATACCTGATGAAGATCCTTCATTAATCACTTTATTTGGGATAACCTACTCCCCATTGATGAACTCTTTCAGTCCATATCCTCGTATGGCTGCTAGAACCTATTGCTCCCACAGTAGAAAGTTGTTATCATTTAGTTTGATGCTCACCAACTGGCTTTGTAAGTGGATGGTCTCCATACTTCGAGTTGCATTGTTTTGTGTCGTGGCAAGTTCCTCTGTTGCCATGATTTGAGAGTGAACTGAACCAAAGGATGAAGAAAAGTGGATTAGAGGCATGAACAACTAGCTCTGATACCATGATAGAAAAATAAAGACTTCGCATGGAGCTCATATAAACGAACATCGAGCTTATATGAATTTTTATTCATATTTTTCCATACTTTACAACAATGGATTATGCAGCTATTTATAGCAACACTACTCACTGAGCTAACCCTAAAATGAGTGGCTAGAAATGCTACAGTACATCTGACAATGACTACCTATAATATGTGGCCAATAATACTACAGTACAATCAGCCAGCTGTAACGTACTGAATTGTACTGAACTAGGGTTGACATCATCAGATGTAGTGTAGGCTCCAAGTAATTTCAGCGAATTCTCATGATGACCACGTCCGACCTATCAGGTCGACAATCATGCTACTTCAAGTGGTCAGGTCGCTGCTGCTCGGGTCGACACTCATGCGACCTCACGTAATTAGATCGTTGCTGCTCTGATTGACACTCATTCGACCTCGTAGAATCAGGTCGCCTATCAGCTTTAATACAGACACATTCATATAGTTAAACCGGTATCAGAAGCTGGTTACCCAAAAAAGAATATTAATTGATTATTTTAAATTCAAACCTTTGCAATAGAAATATTGGGGATATATAGATTTTTAATTCAAGTTTTAAAAGTCTTTCGAATTTTTATTTTATTTTTTTTGTTAAATTTATAAATCCAAAATTATGGTATACTCCCTCCGTCCCACAAAGATAGTCCAGTATTCTATTTTCGCACGTCCCACAAATATAGTCCAGTTACCATATTTAATATATCATTAATTTTTAATTTCCACACATACCCTTAATTAATATTCTTGAAATACTAGTTTTCTACCTCGTAAGTTGAGAATTAATGATTACAATGCAAAATCTTACTATTCCAATCACAAATATACTACTTCCAACACTGATTTTTATAATTATTAATTGATATTAATAAATTCAAGAAGGGTATAATATGAAAATACTAACTAAATTAATGACTTAACTATATAAACTATTCATTTCTTAATTTGTGTGAAACCAACCGCAAGACCATCATTTTGGGATGGAGGGAGTAACTTTTAATGTAAATATGAATCAATGCCGAGTAAAGCTCACATGTTATTCAAAAGTTAATGATTTTGCATACTATGCCTTTTAGCAATTACACACACACACACACATATATATATATATATATATATATATATATATATATATATATATGTTATTTTCGATGATACGGCAATTATCTAATGATATTAGTTTTCTTTATTCTCTTATATATTATCAAAATTTGGAGAGCCATTACATACTGATTTAATTAGTTGTGTAAGTATAGTTGACTAATATATATCAATAGTACTTTGCTACCGAATCACGTTATTCAAAGGACGAAAGAGATGCAATTTGCGGACTCAGATTTTGAAAATTCAATACAATCACGATCCTAATATTACAGTTTCAACGGGCAAGATAACAAGGGGTGGCAGGTTAGGGAGGGTGGGTATGCCCGGGTTAGCTCAGCCAAGTCTTTTCTCATTATGAATTAAGAAAAAAATAATATACAGCAGAAAACTTTTGTATGAATGTTAGTTCCAGTAGCCAATAATTGACACATATTTTTAAGACAAATATTCATACTTGTAAAATAAAAAACTCCTACTTTTCACATTTAAATGTATCAATATTTTGCTTGAAAAGTATACTATCACACGTAATTTAATGACCATACAGCAAATCTATATATAATTAAATATAAGAACATAGTTAACTTATATAAACTTTGCTAAAAAAGGAAAACCATCTATTACTAGCGTCGTCACCGGTAACCCCTCGTTGAGCAACAGTTTGATTTTCTTAAATATCGTGTTACCATGACACGGGCCCGTCAATTCATCAATAGTGTGTATGTGGGTAAATTATTTTTTTGTTCTATTATATTGTCCCACTTTCCAATTTAGGATCAAGATATTGTTCACTATCAAAACACATATACGAAGTTGGCAAAATCATCAAAAAAGGTACAAAATTATCCCGATCGGGCTTTTTTGCTGACGTGGCGTGATTCAATAATTTCTTATCATTCTTCTTTATTTTTAAACATAAATTGAACAAAAAAACCTGAGAAAGAAATCAATTTTGATCCATTATATTGACCACATTCCAAAAAACGTACGTGACATTGACCATCATCAAATCACATCTGCTAAGTTGGTCAATTCATCAAAAATGATCCAAAATATTTTTTTATATTTTTAAATAAGAAATATATATATTTAATATATATTAGATATGTAAATTAATTTATAAATAATTATATTATATTTATAAATGTAGATTATATTTATGAATAATGATATTATAAATACATAATATTATAATAAATATTATATATATAATTATTCATAAATAATTATAAATACATATTATTAAAATTATATAATATAATATTGATATACAAATAATGATATATAATTGTTACAAATATATAATTCTTATTAGTAAGATTTTAATTAATAAAAAATTAATAAAATTAGAAATAAATATAAAAATATAAATTATATATATAATATTTATTATAATATTATGCATTTATAATATCATTATTCATAAATATAATCTACATTTATAAATATAATATAATTACTTATAAATATAACTTATAAATTAATTTACATATCTAATATATATTAAATATGTATTTATAATTATTTA